>CAUPSL010000517.1:130000-195435 GCA_963514005.1 Raja brachyura
GGGCCAAATGGCCTACTCCTGCGCCTATTGTCTATGAGGGCGGCACAGTGGCGCAACGGTAGAGTTGCTGCCTTGCAGCGCCTGTGACCCCGGATCGATCCCGACTACAGGTGCTGTCTGTGCGGAGTTTGCACGTTCTCCCCGTGACCGCGCAGGTTTCCCCCGAGATCTTCGGTTTCCTCCCGTCCTCCAAAGGTGTACAGGTTTGTAGGTTAATTGGCTTGGTGTAGTGTAAAAATGATCCCTAGTGAGTTGAGTAGTGTTAATGTGCGGGGGTCGAATATAGGAGCAAAGAGGTCCTTCTGCAGTTGTACAGGGCCCTGGTGAGACCACACCTGGAGTATTGTGTGCAGTTTTGGTCCCCTAACTTGAGGAAGGACATCCTTGCTATTGAGGGAGCCCAGCGTAGGTTCACCAGGTTAATTTTATAACAAGAGGAATCGAACACAGGAGCAAAGAGGTCCTTCTGCAGTTGTACATGGCCCTGGCGAGACCACACCTGGAGTATTGTGTGCAGTTTTGGTCCCCTAACTTGAGGAAGATAGCGGAGTCAGGGGATATGGGGAGAAGGCAGGAACGGGGTACTGATTGGGGATGATCAGCCATGATCACATTGAATGGCCTCCTCCTGCACCTGTTGCCCATTGTCTATTGTCTATGTAAATGACACTGGAACTCCTCTGCAAATTATCTGTGAAACCATTGCCTTTCTACCTGTCGATGGCCAAATACGCTGCCACGAACACGGCATCTCCGTGACCCCTGACAGTCGTTTGCCTGGAAGGTTCAGAAGAGAACGAGTGACTTTAGAGAAACAGCGGCCCACCGAGTCTGCACCAAACACAGATTACCCATGCACTAGCTTCATCCGACACAGTTGGGACAATTTACAGACGGCAACTAACCTATAACAAACCAGCATGTGTCTAGAGCGCAGGAGGAACCCGGAGCAAACCCACGCGGTCACAGGGAGGGAGGGCATACAAACTCCAGACAGACAGCACCCGTAGGCAGGAAGGAACCCAGGTCTCCGGCACTGTGAGACAGCAAGCCTACCGCAGCACCACCACCATGCCACCTTAAGGGGCTGTCCTACCGATTTGTGATTTTGTTACTTGTCATTCGAACCTCAGAGAGGCTCAAACGAAACTCCGTTTCCACAAGCCGTACAAACAGAACAATTCATTAAAAAAAAAAAAAATACACGGACAATTCAATTCACACATACACCCATCACAGTGAATCTCCTCCTCACTGTGATGGAAGGCAAAGTCTTCTCTCTCCATTTCTCTCCCGAGGTCGAAGCCCCGGGCGGGCGGTGTTAAGTCCCGCGGGCGACGGACGGCCCAGCTCAAGGCCCAAATGTCGCAACGTTGGAGGCCCCGGCGGGCGCTGGAATGTCCCGCGGCCATTGAAGCCGCGCCGGGCGATGTACGGCCCCGCTCCGGGTCGCTCCAACCCCGCGACACGGAGATCGATTGCCTAATGCGGCGACCAAATTGGCGAGTTTAGAAGAGTTTAGAGTTTTGAAAAAAAATGTCACGTTGAAGACCTTCGACTATGTAGAAGACCTCCTTCGACTATGTTGAAAACTAGCCTCCACTAGCTTCAGGAAAATTGGACACCGAATAGTGGAGAGTGAAGACGACCTCCTTTCGACTCTGTTCAAGACTATCTACGATCACCCTCGATTACCTACGACTAACATGACGACCTTCTACCACCTACTTCGACTAAACCTACGAGTAACAAAAAAAAGCAGCGATATTTTCCCCATGGCGACTTTTTTTTTACTCACGGGCATTTTTCAGCATGTTGAAAAATACACCGCGACCTAGCGGAGGCCTCGAGTACGCGGGGAACCACTCTCGAGCATGAAGGAGAGTTACAAAGACCTCCTAGGAATACGTGTCGCGTACGAGTCGAGGGCAAACTCGCCAGAACTTGCGGATTAGGTCGCCCAAGTGGGACTAGGCCCTTTAGTGCTTTAAGGGGCTGTCCCACTGCGGCGACCTAATCTGCAAGTTTAGAAGAGTCTGCGCTCGCCACAAACTCGCAGCATGGTCGACACGTTGGCCCCAGGAGGTCGCTGGAACTCTCCTCCATGCTCGAGGGAAGTCCCCGCATACTCGCGGCCTCAGTTTGGCCGGGGAAATTTTTCCGCCAGTAAAAATTGGTCGGCGTGGTTCTTTTGATCTCGTAGCGTAGTGGAGTGCGGTCGCTAAGTAGTTATAGGCAGCCGTAGGCAATCTCCTTCGCTGACCGTGCATTTTAATTAGGACCGAGGAAAACCAACCCGTAATGTTAAATGCCCGCTCAACTTTATGAAAAACTGTTTAAGAAGGAACTGCAGATGCTGGAAAATCACAGGTAGACAAAAGTGATGGAGAAACTCAGCAGGTGCAGCAGCATCTATGGAGCGAAGGAAATAGGCAACATTTTGGGCCAAAACCCTTCAGACTGATGTGGGGGGGGCGAGAAGAAAGGAGAAAGGAAGGAGGAGCCCGAGGGCTGAGGGAGAGCTGAGAAGGGGAGGAGACAGCAAGGGCTACCGGAAATTGGAGAAGTCAATGTTTATGCCACTAGGGTGCAGACTGCTAAGCGGAATACGAGGTGCTGCTCCTCCAATTTACAGTGGGCCTCACTCTGGCCAAGGAGGAGGCCCAGGACAGAAAGATCGGATTCAGAATGGGAGGGGGAGTTGAAGTGCCGAGCCAGGTTGATTCATGCGGACTGAGCGGAGGTGTTTGGCGAAACGTTGTCGGGCTTCTTAAAAGTGTCTCCTCTCCATCTCCCCGCCCCCTCCTCGCTCTCCAAAGGACTTACCGTACACTGCGCAGCAGTCTTTCACCTTCCTGTTCATCGCGGCGTGAATTTCAGACAGCGCTCCCCCGCTTTCCCTGGCCCCCGCCTTTGGGGGTGGCGTGGGTGTGTGTTCGGTCGATCCAGCTCGAGGTTTTTCAGGCGAGCGCCCTCGAGCTTGAAGGTCGAAGACAGTTGCTGAGAAGCCGCGTTTGTGGGACAGGCCCTCTAGGGTGCTCTTCACCTCCAATGGGTATATGATACGATCTTCTAAAAGGCTGCGATTGGAGTGCGTCTCGGTTTAAACAGGGTGGTTTATTTGTGGGTGACGGGGAGCAAGTGTTCGGCAAAGAGGCCACTTCAGAGAGTATTGAATGCAACGGGACACGATACAAAATGCTGGAGTAACTCAGCGGGACAAGCAGCAACTCTGGAGAGAAGGAATTTCGGGCAGAGACAATTCTTTCAGTCTGGAGAAAGGACCCGACTCGAAACGTCACCCATTCCTTCTCTCCAGAGATGTTGCCTGTCCCGCTGAGTTACTCCAGCATTTTGTGTTTATCTGCGGTGTAAACCAGCATCTGAAGTTCCTTCCGACACAATTGGACAAGGTTGGAGGAGGGGCATAAATCTTGGTATTCCCGAGAGGGCTGCTGGCGGGGTAACATGGAGCAGGAACTCAACCCGAAACGTCACCCAGCCAGGTTCTCCACAGATGCTGCCTGACCCGCTGAGTTATTCCAGCACTCTGTGAAACGTCACCTATCCATGTTCCCCACAGATGCTGCCTGACCCACTGAGTTACTCCAGCATTCTGTGAAACGTCGCCTATCCACGTTCTCCACAGATGCTGCCTGACCCACTGAGTTACTCCAGCACTCTGTGAAACGCCACCTATCCAGGTTCTCCACAGATGCTGCCTGACCCACTGAGTTACTCCAGCACTCTGAAACGCCACCTATCCAGGTTCTCCACAGATGCTGCCTGACCCACTGAGTTACTCCAGCACTCTGTGAAACGTCGCCTATCCACGTTCTCCACAGACGCTGCCTGACCCGCTGAGTTACTCCAGCACTCTGTGAAACGTCACCTATCCACGTTCTCCACAGATGCTGCCCGACCCGCTGAGTTTCGCTTTGTTCACCTTGCCTGCATTCACTTGTGAAGAGCTAGCCACTCGGACAGCAGAAAAGCAAAGTTAGACTTGTACAATTACTCGGGCCAAGTGGGAACAGGAATTGGTGAAAAGATTATCGAGGTCAGAACTGAACGGAATACTAACTGTTTAAGAAGGAGCCGCAGATGCTGGAAAATCGAAGGCAGACAAAAAGAAATGCTGGAGAAACTCAGCGGGTGTAGCAGCGAAGGAAATGGGCGACGTTTCGGGCTGAAACCCTTCTTCAGACCGACGGTGCCTTTTTCCAGAGAGAAATTACAAAGTGTGATGATTCACTGATATTGTGTGTAAATATTGAATTGGTACGTGCTAATGATGTGCCACGATTTTTGTTGTTTTGTTGGTCGGGGTTGTTATCAAGACTGAAGTTGCCACTGCGTTAATTAATACCGGTTGCGACGTTTGTTAATTCTGGAGTCCCCCAGTATTTGTGCTATTTTAAGCTGTCTGTGCACTTAATTTAACACCTGCACAGTTTTTCCACAGTTCTGGCACATTGCCGTATATAGTCGACGCTCAGTGGTTTAAATTAGGCTGGGGGAACGAACGATCAGTTTAGTTTAGTTTATTGTCACGTGTACCGAGGTACAGGGAAAAGCTTTTGTTGCGTGCTAGCCAGCCAGCGGAACGACTGTTGGGACACAGCTGCCAGCCTTGGAGGGCATCTACAGCACACGGTGCCTCAGGAAGGCCGTCAGCATTCACCAAGACTCCTCGCACCCTTGCAATAGTCCACCATCCGGCAGACGTTACAAGGCCTTCCACGCTCGCACCTCCAGACTTATGCCCCTGAACGCAAACCTCTGGAGACTTTGCGCCCCACCCAAGGTTTCCGTGCGGTTCCCGGAGGTTTTTGTCAGTCTCCCCAACGGTCGAAAGTGGTTTCCGTTTTAACAAATCGGTCTTTTTTTTTTTTAAAGTCGAAGCCGGTTGCGATGCTAGTTGAAGGTGGTTGCCGGAGGGCAAAAACCTCCGGGAACTGCACGGAAACCTTGGGTGGGGCGCAAAGTCTCCAGAGGTTCCTGTTCAGGTTTCCTAAGTGGGACAGGGGCATAAAGAAGAGCTTCATCCCCAGAGCTATAGCACAAACTGAAGACCCGGCACAAACTTATTTGCACTTTTTACTGTTTTAACAGGTTTTTTTGTGTGTGTGTTTTTTTTTTAAATTGTGTTTCCCTGGGTGTCTACATTTTTAGCTGATTTAAGTTATTACATCGGACGGAAGCTGCATACCAAATCTCGTTGCAATGACGATAAAATATATTCTTATATTATTACAATCGCGCCATTTACAGTGTACAGATACATGAGAAGGGATCTATTGGCAGTGTTTCCTCACCAATTCCTTCGCTCCGCAGATGCTGCCTCACCCGCGGGGTTTCCCCAGCATTTTTTGTCTACCGTTGATTTTTCCAGCAGCTGCAGTTCTTTCTTAAACAAGATGAACAAGGAGTCGTGGGAGTTGCAGCCCAGTCCCATCTTGCAGGGCCTGGTTCCATGCTGTATCTCGAAACTAAACTACAATATCCATTTGAAGACAGAAGAGTTATTTCCCTTCCGTAACCCAAGGAGATTTAAAGTGACCTAAATCCGATTGAGAACAGCATACAATTTCCCCCCCCCCTCCCCCCTCCCTTCAATTAGATGCAAACAAACCCCAGCCTATAGTTGCATCAACAGGTTGACAAAAATGCTGGAGAAACTCTGCGGGTGAGGCAGCATCTATGGAAACATAGAAACATACTGAAGAAGGGTCTCGACCCGAAACGTCGCCTATCTCCTTAGATGCTGCTGCACCCGCTGAGTTTCTCCAGCTTTTTGTGTAACCCTAGAAACATACTCAACCTCTCCCTGTAGCTCACACCCTCTAGTCCCGGCAACATCTTCTCTGAAAACTTTCCAGCTTGACAGCATAGAAACATAGACAATAGGTGCAGGAGTAGGCCATTCGGCCATTCAATATGATCATGGCTGATCATCCAACTCAGTATCCTGTACCTGCCTTCTCCCCATACCCCCGATCCCTTTAGCCACCAGGGCCACATCTAACTCCCTCTTAAATATAGCCAATGAACTGGCCTCAACTATCTTCTGTGGCAGAGAATTCCACAGGTTCACCACTCTCTGTGTGAAAAATGATTTTCTCATCTCGGTCCAAAAAGACATCACTCCAGTCTGAAGAAGGGTCTCGACCCGAAACGTCGCCTATCTCCTTCACTCCTTAGATGCTGCTGCACCCGCTGAGTTTCTCCAGCTTTTTGTGTAACCCTCTTATCCTTAAACTGTGACCCCTTGTTCTGGACTTCCCCAACATCGGGAACAATCTTCCTGCATCTAGCCTGTCCAACCCCTTAAGAATTTTGTAAGTGTCTATAAGATCCCCCCTCAATCTTCTAAATTCTAGCGAGTACAAGCCGAGTCTATCCAGTCTTTCTTCATATGAAAGTCCTGCCATCCCAGGAATCAGTCTGGTGAACCTTCTCTGTACTCCCTCTATGGCAAGAATGTCTTATCCTTAAACTGTGACTCCTTGTTCTGGACTTCCCCAACATCGGGAACAATCTTCCTGCATCTAGCCTGTCCAACCCCTTAAGAATCTATGGCAAGGATGTGACAATGAAGACCCAGCAACCCTTTGTGTAATAATGGCTGTTAATACTTGTTCATCAAAAGCACGACACAAATTGCTGGAGTAACACAGGGAGCATCTCCGGAGAACATGGAGAGGTGACGTTCTGGGCTAAACCTCCATTCATACTTCACGCTGCCTCGGCAAGGCCAGGAGCATAATCAAGGACATCACACCCTGGCCACTCCCTCGTCTCCCGTCTCCCCTCAGACAAAAGATATATAGAAATATGAAAAGACACACCTTCAGATTCAGGGATAGTTTCTTCCCGGTTGTTATCAGGCAATTGAATCATCCTACCACAGCCAGGGAGCAGCCCTTTACTACTATCCACCTGGGGTGACCCTTGGACTATCCTTGAGCAAACTTTGTTGGCTTCATTTAAACGTTATTTCATGATCATGTATCCGTACACTGTAAACGGCTCGATTGTAATCCTGTATTGTCTTTCTGCTGACTGGATAGCACACTCCAATGAGAGGGGATCACATCGAAACATTTAAGATTGTTAAGGGCTTGGACACGCTAGAGGCAGGAAACATGTTCCCGATGTTGGGGAACCAGGGGCCTCAGTTTAAGAATATGGAGTAGGCCATTTGGCCCTTCGAGCCAGCACCGCCATTCAATGTGATCATGGCTGATCATTCACAATCAGTACCCTGTTCCTGCCTTCTCCCCTGACTCCGCTATTTTTAAGAGCCCTATCTAGCTCTCTTGAAAGCATCCAGAGAACCGGCCTCCGCTGCCCTCCGAGGCAGAGAATTCCACAGACTCGCCACTCTCTGTGAGGAAAAAGCGTTTCCACGTCTCCGTTCTAAATGGCTTATCCCTTATTCTTAAACTGTGTGGCCCCTGGTTCTGGACTCCTCCCCCCCCCACCAATATCACCCCGCCTCTAGCGTGTCCAAACCCTTAATAATCTTATATGTTTCAATGAAACATAGAAATTAGGTGCAGGAGTAGGCCATTCGGCCCTTCGAGCCTACACCGCCATTCAATATGATCATGGCTGATCATCCAACTCAGTATCCCGTACCTGCCTTCTCTCCATACCCTCTGATCCCCTTAGCCACAAGGGCCACATCTAACTCCCTCTTAATGAGATCCCCTCTCATCCTTCTAAACTCCAGAGTGTACAAGCCCAGCTGCTCCATTGTCTCAGCATATGACAGGCCCGCCATCCCGGGAATTAACCTGGTGAACCTACGCTGGGCTCCCTCAATAGCAAGAATGTCCTTCCTCAAATTAGGGGACCAAAACAATATTCGACCCCCGCACATTAACACTACTCAACTCACTAGGGATCATTTTTACACTACACCAAGCCAATTAACCTACAAACCTGTACACCTTTGGAGTACGAGAGGAAACCGAAGATCTCGGGGGAAACCTGCGCGGTCACGGGGAGAACGTGCAAACTCCGCACAGACAGCACCCGTAGTCGGGATCGATCCGGGGCGACAGGCGCTGCATTCGCTGCAAGGCAGCAACTCTACCGTTGCGCCACTCTCATAGAAAATAGGTGCAGGAGTAAGCCATTTGGTCTTTCGAGCCAGCACCGCCATTCAATATGATCATGGCTGATCATCCCCAATCAGTGCCGCATTCCTGCCTTCTCCCCATATCCCCTGACTCCACTATTTCTAGAGCCCCATCTAGCTCTCTTGAAAGCATCCAGAGAACGTGCCTCCACCGCCCTCGGTGGCAGAGAATTCCACAGACTCGCCACTCTCCGTGAGGAAAAAGTGTTTCCTCGTCTCCGTTCTAAATGGCTTACTCCTTATTCTTAAACTGTGTGTGGCCCCTGGTTCTGGACTCCCCCCAATATCGGGAACATATTTCCTGCCTCTAGCGTGTCCAAACCCTTTAAGAGCCTTATCTAGCTCTCTTTTGAAAGCATCCAGAGAACCGGCCTCCACCGCCCTCTAAGTCAGAGAATTCCACAGACTCGCCACTCTCTGTGAGGAAAAGTGTTTCCACATCTACATCCTAAATGGCCGACCCCTTATTCTTAAACTGTGGCCCCTGGGTCTGGACTCGAAGATCGGGAACATGTTTCCTGCCTCTAGCGTGTCCAAACCCTTAACAATCTTATATGTTTCAATGAGATCCCCCTCTCATCCTTCTAAACTCCAGAGTGTACAAGCCCAGCCGCTCCATTCTCTCAGCATATGACAATCCCGCCATCTGAAGAAGGGTCTCGACCCGAGATGTCGCCTATCTCCTTCGCTCCTTAGATGCTGCTGCACCCGCTGAGTTTCTCCAGCTTTTTGTGTAATCCCGGGAATTCTCTTGTAACCTCATGTCTTATGAAGACATTTATATTGGCACTTAAGTAGACATGGTGTAGAAAGACACAGATCTAATAGGATTAGAGTGACAACGAAGGGTGGTGGGCTGAAGGAGCTGTTCCTATGCGTTCGAACTGTAAAGGGCATAGTAGGCCGCCGAAAAATCAGCGACTGGACTTCCCCTACGGCAATGTCTACGACAGCTACAGCAACCTACCACCTAGTCGATGCCAAACTACCGACAACCCATTGGGACGTCCACCTAAGAAAACCCTACGACCACACAGGCGACAACCAGTCAGACTACGTCCGCCCGCATCAAGCCCTGTCGGCGACAACGGAAGACAATTCAGTCGCCGGTTGAAGGAGGTACTCACCGACAGAATTCACCAAAGTCGGCGCCGGCCACAACCTGCACCACCTGGCGGCAACCTACGACAGCACCTACGGCAGGAGAAGTCAAGCTACGCTCATTGTCGTCGACTGCCCACTGTCTCCGAAAATATCTGAACATGTTGAAGATCCAGCGGTGACCAGAAAGACACTACGACTCTTTGGGCGACTGAGGAGACTGACTCGTGACTATGTAGGCGACACCCCAGCCGGCGACAGCCTGGTCCCCTAAAAAAAATAGCCTAATGCCCCTGTCCCACTTAGGAAACCTGAACGGAGACTTTGCACCCCACCCAACGATTTTGTGCGGATCCCGGAGGTTTTTGTCAGTCTCCCTGATGGTCGAACGTGGTTTCCGTTTTAAAAGTCGAAGCCGGTTGCGATGCTAGTTGAAGGTGGTTGCGGGAGGGCAAAAACCTCCGGGAACCTTGGGTGGGTCGCAAAGTCTCCAGAGGCTTCCATTCGGGTTTCCCAAGTGGGACAGGGGCATTAGGAACCCCGGTTGCTGGAGGGTTAAGGTCACAGCACTCTCCCCCCCCCCCGGCGCACACATTTGTCAACATTTTTCCTTTATTCCACATCAAAGGGTGTTTTTTTTGACGGAGGAGTATTTTGGGATATCCTGGAGCCCCTTTACATCACGATCATTGTGGTTTTAAATAGATCGTTGAATGTCAACGCTTGGCCAGATAGTTACATGTACAAATGGAAAATATCTTCCAGTCAACGTGCAAGGGCAGAAAGCCTGCAACCAAAGATCCTATAGCGAGTAAGATAGTTCACTCGACGAAACAGACGTAGCACGGTCACGGGCAGATTCATGGGTAATTTTAGGCGCCATTTCCGTAACCGGCTTCCGTCTCCGCACCAAAGATCCCGTCATAGCGGAGCGAAGATCACTAGTGCAGAGACGGAAGCCAGTTACGGAAAGATCCTCGTAAAATTATAAGTTATTTGGTATCAATCTTCTCCTCATTTTCAGAATTTTAATATATTAACACGAACTGTTCCCCTGCAATGTTGATTACACTGCGAGTCGGGTTCGGTTACGGAAATGGATGGTAAAAAGGCCCACGTTCCGTTCCGTTGCGTACTACACGTCAGCCCATTGCATTTAGCAGGAGTGGTCTATCTTGCTCCACTATGAGATCTATGCCTGCTACTGTGTACAGTTTGGTTTCGTTTAGATTAGAGATACAGAACGGAAACACCGGGTCCGCTCCGAACAGCGATCCCCGCATATTAACACCATTCTACACCCACAAGGGACAATTTATTTTACATTTACCAAGCCAGTTATGCCCGTCCCACTTAGGAAACCTGAACGAGAACCTCAGGAGACTTTGCTGGCTCGAAGGGCTGAATGGCCTACACCTGCACCTATTGTCTCTCCTGTACACCAGGGGCAATTTACAATTTGGAGAAGGCAATTAACCTCTAAACCTGCACGTCTTTGGAATTTGGGGGGAAACCGGAGCACCCAGAGAAAATTCACGCGGTCACAGGGAGAACGTACAAACTCCGTACAGACAGCACCCATAGTCGGGATCGAACCCGGGTCTCTGGTGCCGTGAGGCGGCAACTTTGCCGCTGTGCTGTACAGCTACGGTGAATGGACATTAGACAATAGGTGCAGGAGTAGAGGCCATTTGGCCCTTCGAGCCAGCACCGCCATTCAATTTGATCATGGCTGCTCATCCCCAATCAGTACCCCGTTCCTGCCTTCTCCCCATATCCCCTGACTCCGCTATTGTTAAGAGCCCTATCTAGCTCTCTCTTGAAAGCATCCGGAGAACCGGCCTCCACCGCCCTCTGAGGCAGAGAATTCCACAGACTCACCACTCTCTGTGAGAAGAAGTGTTTCCTCATCTCCGTTCTAAATGGCTTACTCCTTATTCTTAAAATTTGGAGGGTACACAAAAAGCTGGAGAAACTCAGCGGGTGCAGCAGCAACTAAGGAGCGAAGGAGATAGGCGACGTTTCGGGTCGAGACTCTTCTTCAGACTTTGGACCCTGGTTCTGGACTCCCCCAACATCGGGAACATGTTTCCTGCCTCTAGCGTGTCCAAGCCCTTAACAATCTTATATCTTTCAATGAGATCCCCCCCCTCATCATTCTAAACTCCAGAGTGTACAAGCCCAGCTGCTCCATTCTCTCAGCATATGACAGTCCTGCCATCCCGGGAATTAACCTGGTGAACCTACGCTGGGCTCCCTCAATAGCAAGAATGCCCTTCCTCATATTAGGGGACCAAAACTGCACACAATACTCCAGGGTTACACAAAAAGCTGGAGAAACTCAGCGGGTGCAGCAGCATCTAAGGAGCGAAGGAGATAGGCGACGTTTCGGGTCGAGACCCTTCTTCAGACCCTCTTCTTTAACACAATACTCCAGGTGTGGTCTCACTAGGGCTCTGTAGACTCCACAGACGGAATAGCCAGTTGTTTAAAACTAAACTGTACAAAACATCCGCGCAAATCTTCCCTGCGCCCTACCCACCTTAACGACATCGGACACAAATTGGGGACAAGGTCGGCCATCTTCCAACTGCAGAAGTCTACCTGCTGAGATTCCCCACCGCTCGCCATTTTGCCTCTCAGTTCACCGGCCTCCCTCATTTCTATTCCGTTAGAAGCCAGTCGCCTCTCAGAGCCACTAAAAATGCACGGCTTTGGATGAGCAGGCTTGGGGTTTTAATTTCGAGCTTGACGATCCTCTTTACATACATTAGGCAAATCTCAGCACACTTCCATTGCACATCACAATTTATAAAGATAAATTGAAATTCGCTGCGTGTGGCACAATTATAACATCCTAATGGCTTTTTTTCCCCCCAGTTTAAAAAAAAACGCTACAAATCCTTATCTTAATTTCAGGCAATGGAACGAGGAGAAAATGGACAATTTTCCTCTGAAATTGAGTCATCATCATATGGCAGTCAATTAAGCTGGAGGTTTAAGGCCAATGCAAACCACGGTGAGGGCGGCATGATGGCACAGCAGTAGAGCGCCAGAGATGCGGGTTCGATCCCGACTACAGGCTGCAGTTTGTATGTTCTCCCGGTGACCTGCGTGGGTTTTCTCCGAGATCTTCAGTTTTCTTCCACACTCCACAGCCAGAAAGGTTTGTAGGTTAATTGGCGTGGTAAAAAAACTGTTAAACTGTCCCTACGGTACGTGGGGTAGTGTTAAGTGTGCGGGGACTGCTGGCCGGTGCCAACTCGGTGGGCCGAAGGGCCTGTTTCTGCGCTGTATCTCTAAACTTGCCTCTCAGTTGGCAATGGAATTGCACTGTTGGATTTTGCTGCAGACTTCTTTTCCAATGTTATCCTCTGCGAGGTAATAACATTCCAGCTATTTGCTCTGTTTGTGCCGGTTTTATTTGCACAATCTGCAAGCATTGCCACTTTTCATTTCACTGCACATCTCGTATGCGTATGCGACGATTAAATGCGACTTGATGGACGTGAAGCCTCCAGGATAGAAACATAGACAATAGGTGCAGGAGGAGGCCGTTCAGCCCTTCGCGCCAGCACCGCCATTCATTGTGATCATGGCTGATCGTCCCCAATCAATAACCCGTGCCTGCCTTCTCCCCATATCCCTTGACTCCACTAGCCCCTAGAGCTCTATCTAACTCTCTTAAATCCATCCAGTGACTTGGCCTCCACTGCCCTCTGTGGCAGGGAATTCCATAAATTCACAACTCTCTGGGTGAAAAAGTTTCTCACCTCAGTCTTAAATGGCCTCCCCTTTATTCTAAAGGGCCTGTCCTACAAGCATGCAACTCTATGCGATGAACGCGATCAAACTAGAAGCAGGGGCCGCGCGGAGGTCGGGTGATCCCCTGTACAGAGCCGTTCCCACCAGCATGCGCCTGCATGCGGCAAGCGCGACCAAACCAGCAGCGAGGGCCGCGCGGAGGTCGGGTGAGTGGTGTAACGCGGGGCGAACTTGGAGCGAAGTCTAAGGTAAGTTCGCCAGGACAGAGAGGGGCACACGGAGAAGGGGCACACGGAGAAGGGGCACACGGAGAAGGGGCACACGGAGAAGGGGCACACGGAGAAGGGGCACACGGAGAAGGGGCACACGGAGAAGGGGCACACGGAGAAGGGGCACACGGAGAAGGGGCACACGGAGAAGGGGCACACGGAGAAGGGGCACACGGAGAAGGGGCACACGGAGAAGGGGCACACGGAGAAGGGGCACACGGAGAAGGGGCACACGGAGAAGGGGCACACGGAGAAGGGGCACACGGAGAAGGGGCACACGGAGAAGGGGCACACGGAGAAGGGGCACACAGAGAAGGGGCACACAGAGAAGGGGCACACAGAGAAGGGGCACACAGAGAAGGGGCACACAGAGAAGGGGCACACAGAGAAGGGGCACACAGAGAAGGGGCACACAGAGAAGGGGCACACAGAGAAGGGGCACACAGAGAAGGGGCACACAGAGAAGGGGCACACAGAGAAGGGGCACACAGAGAAGGGGCACACAGAGAAGGGGCACACAGAGAAGGGGCACACAGAGAAGGGGCACACAGAGAAGGGGCACACAGAGAAGGGGCACACAGAGAAGGGGCACACAGAGAAGGGGCACACAGAGAAGGGGCACACAGAGAAGGGGCACACAGAGAAGGGGCACACAGAGAAGGGGCACACAGAGAAGGGGCACACAGAGAAGGGGCACACAGAGAAGGGGCACACAGAGAAGGGGCACACAGAGAAGGGGCACACAGAGAAGGGGCACACAGAGAAGGGGCACACAGAGAAGGGGCACACAGAGAAGGGGCACACAGAGAAGGGGCACACAGAGAAGGGGCACACAGAGAAGGGGCACACAGAGAAGGGGCACACAGAGAAGGGGCACACAGAGAAGGGGCACACAGAGAAGGGGCACACAGAGAAGGGGCACACAGAGAAGGGGCACACAGAGAAGGGGCACACAGAGAAGGGGCACACAGAGAAGGGGCACACAGAGAAGGGGCACACAGAGAAGGGGCACACAGAGAAGATGCTGCCTGACCCAGAGTTACTCCAGCACTTTTGCGTCTTTTTTTGTGTAAGCCAGCACCTACATTTCCCTGTAGAAGCAAAGAACTGCAGACACTGGCTGACACACAAAAGGACACCAAGTGCTGGTGTAACTCAACGGGTCAGGCAGCATCTCCGGAGAACATGGATAGGCAACGTTTCAGTTCGAGGCCCTTCATCAGACGGGTCTCAACCTGAAACGTCACCTATCGAGTCTGAAGAAAGGTCTCGACCAAGTATCCCTGGAGAGAATGGATAGATGACATTTTGGGGCAAGGCTGGTCTGAAGAAGTCATCATCAGCTATCCTTTTTCTCCAGGGATGCTGTCTGACCCACTGAGTTACGGGCCTGTCCCACCAGCATGCAACTCTATGCGACTAGCGCGACCTAACGTGGTCGCTTGAGCTGTCCAGTGTCACGGGGCCGGTCCCACTTCGATCGCCGGAGCCGTGCGGAATTCGTCCCGACATCGCGCGGGGCTCCGAAAAACTGACTATGTCCAAAAATTCCGTGCGGCAACGGCTTGTCGGCTCGCAGTCGCCTCGACGCATTACACACCGCCCCGACATCGTGCCTCCGTGAACCAATCTGTAGGTGCCTCCGTGACCCTCTATGCGTGTAGCTCCGTGGCCCTCTGTGTGTGTGTGTGTGTGTGTGCCCCTCTGTGTGCCCCTCTCTGTCCTGGCGAACTTACCTTAGACTTCGCTCCAAGTTCGCCTCACTTTGCACCGCGTTGCGCCACTCACCCGACCTCTGCGTGGCCCCTGCTGCCGGTTTGGTCGTGCTTGCCGCTTGCAGGCGCATGCTGGTGGGAACGGCCCTGTACAGGGGATCACCCGACCTCCTCGCGGCCCCCGCTTCTAGTTTGATCGCGCTCACCGCATGGAGTCGGATGCTGGCAGGACAGGCCCTTAACTCCAGTACTTTGTCTCCTTTCCCAGAACACTGATGCAATTATAAAGAAAGCACATCAGCGCCTCTACTTCCTGAGAATACTACGGGGAGTTCGTCTGTCAAGGAGGACTCTCTCGAACTTCTACAGGTGCACAGTAGAGAGCTTGCTGACCGGTTGCATCGTGGCTCGGTTCGGCAACTTGAGCGTCCATGAGCGGGAAAAGAACGCAGAAAGTTGTGACCACTGCCCAGTCAGTCCATCACCGGCTCTGACCTCCCCACCATCGAGAGGATCCATCGCAGTCGCTGCCTCAAAAAGGCTGGCGGCATCATCAAGGACCCGCACCATCCTGGCCACACACTCGTCTCTCCGTTGCCATCGGGAAGAAGGTACAGGAGCCTGAAATCTGCAACATCCAGGTTCAGGAACAGCTTCTTCCCCACAGCCATCAGGCTGTTAAACTCAACTTCATACAAACTCTGAACTAGAACAGTCTATTGCACTTTAGTCTTCGTGCCTGTTTTTAGTGATTATGTTTGGTTTATGAGGTTGTGTGTGTGTGTGTGTGTGTATATGTGTGTGTGTGTGTGTGTGTGTGTGTGTGTGTGTGTGTGTGTGTGTGTGTGTGTGTGTGTGTGTGTGTGTGTGTGTGTGTGTGTGTGGGGGGGGGGCGGCGGGGAGAAACGGGGTTTTAGTCTCTCCCTTCGGGGGGGATGAGACTTTTCTTGTCGTGTCCCCCGTCACCGTCTCCGTCTGTGCTGAGGCCCTAATGGCGGAGCTGGCGGCCTCCAGCTGCACGGCTGCAGTGCTTCAGCAGCGACCTGGCTTTCGGTGCTGCGGTGTTCCAGCGGCGACCTGGCTGCGGGGCTGCGGTGCTCCAGCGGCGGCCTGGCTGCGGGGCTGCGGTGCTCCAGCGGCGACCTGGCTTTCGGAGCTGCGGTGCTCCAGCGTCAACCTGGCTGCGGGGCTGCGGTGCTCCAGCGGCGGCCTGGCTGCGGGGCTGCGGTGCTCCAGCAGCGACCTGGCTGCGGGGCTGCGGTGCTCCAGCAGCGACCTGGCTGCAGGGCTGCGGTGCTCCAGCGGCAGCCTGGTTGCGGGGCTCCAACGGCGGCCTGGCTGCGGGGCTGCGGTGCTCCAGCGGCGGCCTGGCTGCGGGGCTGCGGTGCTCCAGCGGCGGCCTGGCTGCGGGGCTGCGGTGCTCCAGCGGCGGCCTGGCTGCGGGGCTGCGGTGCTCCAGCGGCGGCCTGGCTGCAGTGCTCCAGCAGCGGCCTGGCTGCGGGGCTGCGGTGCTCCAGCGGCGACCTGGCTGCGGGGCTGCGGTGCTCCAGCGGCGACCTGGCTGCGGGGCTGCGGTGCTCCAGCGGCGACCTGGCTGCAGGGCTGCGGTGCTCCAGCGGCGACCTGGCTGCAGGGCTGCGGTGCTCCAGCGGCGACCTGGCTTTCGGTGCTGCGGTGCTCCAGCAGCGACCTGGCTGCGGGGCTGCGGTGCTCCAGCGGCGACCTGGCTTTGGAGCTGCGGTGCTCCAGCGGCGGCCTGGCTGCGGGGCTGCAGTGCTCCAGCGGCGACCTGGCTGCGGTGCTGCAGCGGTGACCTGGCTTTGGAGCTGCGGTGCTCCAGCGGCGACCTGGCTGCGGTGCTCCAGCGGCGACCTGGCTGCGGGGCTGCGGTGCTCCAGCGGCGGCCTGGCTTTCGGGGCTGCGGTGCTCCAGCGGCGACCTGGCTGCGGGGCTGCGGTGCTCCAGCGGCGACCTGGCTGCGGGGCTGCGGTGCTCCAGCGGTGACATGGCTGTGGGGCTGCGGTGCTCCAGCGGCGACCTGGCTTTCGGTGCTGCGGTGCTCCAGCAGCGACCTGGCTGCGGGGCTGCGGTGCTCCAGCAGCGACCTGGCTTTGGAGCTGCGGTGCTCCAGCGGCGGCCTGGCTGCGGGGCTGCAGTGCTCCAGCGGCGACCTGGCTGTGGTGCTGCAGCGGTGACCTGGCTTTGGAGCTGCGGTGGTCCAGCGGCGACCTGGCTGCGGTGCTCCAGCGGCGACCTGGCTGCGGGGCTGCGGTGCTCCAGCGGTGGCCTGGCTTTCGGGGCTGCGGTGCTCCAGCGGCGGCCTGGCTTTCGGGGCTGCGGTGCTCCAGCGGCGACCTGGCTGCGGGGCTGCGGTGCTCCAGCGGCGACCTGGCTGCGGGGCTGCGGTGCTCCAGCGGCGACCTGGCTGCGGGGCTGCAGTGCTCCAGCGGCGACCTGGCTTTCGGAGCTGCGGTGCTCCAGCGGCGACCTGGCTTTCGGAGCTGCGGTGCTCCAGCGGCGACCTGGCTTTCGGTGCTGCAGTGCTCCAGCAGCGGCCTGGCTTTCGGAGCTGCGGTGCTCCAGCGGCAACCTGGCTGCGGTGCTCCAGCGTTCCGCCGGCGGGCCCTGTGGCGGGTTCCGGCATTCCGGTTTCGGAGGCTCTGGTGGACGGAAGAAGGCCGAGACTCTAAGACGTTTGCCTTCCACCACAGTGAGGAGGTGTTTGGTGAACTCACTGTGGTGGATGTTAAATTTGTGTTTATTGCGTGGTTTTGTTATTTTTTATATATGTATGACTGCAGGCACGAAATTTTGTTCAGACCGAAAGGTCTGAATGACAATAAAGGTAATTCAATTCAATTTATCTGTTTATTTATAGTGTATATATCTGGTCTATGCTGTATAGACACACTGAACGTTTATCTCCTGTTCTGTATTTATGCTTATATATTCTGTTGAGCTGCAGCAAGCAAGAATTTCATTGTCCGATCTGGGACACATGATAATAAAACTCTTCTAAAACCTTCTTCCCAAAAGTGGGAGAGAAAGAGCGTGGCGTGGGTGGTGTGGGTCTGTGATGAAGCCCACTGCCTTTTTGAGGCAGCGTCTCCTGTATATCCCTTTGAGGACAGTACCTGTCACACAGATCCAAAAAACATTAAAGAGGAAGAACAAGTGCCCTTTTCACCACTCGCACCAATTTGCATTCTCCAGTTCTATCATCAGAAAGGCATTTTAAACAGAAAAAATGTCTACTTAGTTGTCTCCTGAAAGACAATAGACAATAGACGCAGGATTGGGGTTGAGAGGGCAAAATATATCGGTCATAATCAATAGACAATAGGTGCAGGAGTAGAGGCCATTTGACCCTTCGAGCCAGCATCGCCATTCAATGTGATCATGGCCGATCATCCCCAATCAGTACCCCATTCCTGCCTTCTCCCCATATCCCCTGACTCCGCTATCTTTAAGAGCCCTATCTAGCTCTCTCTTGAAAGCATCCAGAGAACCGGCCTCCACCGCCCTCTAAGGCAGAGAATTCCACAGACTCACAACTCTCTGTGAGAAATAGTGTTTCCTCGTCTCCGTTCTAAACTCCTTATTCTTAAACTGTGGCCCCTCTGGCTAAACCCCTCCCTTCACCACCTCCAGTTTAAATCCCAGTTGGAATATTTTGGAGGACCAAGTAACCAAGACCCCTGGTTCTGGACTCCCCCAACATGTTTCCTGCCTCTAGCGTGTCCAAACCCTTAACAATCTTGTTAAAGAAGGAACTGCAGATGCTGGAGAATCGAGGGTTACACAAAAAGCTGGAGAAACTCAGCGGGTGCAGCAGCATCTAAGGAGATAGGCGACGTTTCGGGTCGAGACCCTTCTTCAGACTCCTTCGCTCCTTAGATGCTGCCGCACCCGCTGAGTTCCTCCAGCTTTTTGTGTCACCCTTAACAATCTTATATGTTTAAATGAGATCCCCTCTCATCCTTCTAAACTCCAGCGTGTACAAGCCCAGCCGCTCCCTTCTCTCAGCACACGACAATCCCGCCACCCCGGGGATTAACCTGGTGAACCTACGCTGGGCTCCCTCATTAGCAAGAATGTCCTTCCTCACATTAGGGGACCAAAACTGCACACATTACTCCAGGTGTGGTCTCACTAGGGCCCTGTACAACTGCAGAAGGACCTCTTTGCTCCTATATACGATTCCTCTTGTTATAAAGGCCAACATGCCTTTCTTCACTGCCTGCTGTACCTGCATGCTTACTTTAGCTTGCTGCAGCACGTAATTGGAGGGATGGTACACTGGCAGCTTAATTCCTACAGGAAAGCTCTCAATTCCCCCCCCCCCCCCCCCCCCCCCCAACACCAAACCGCAATTCACAGCTCCTTGCAACAATTATCCACAACAGTTCTTGGACAGCCTTTCCTTAAATCTTCAAATGCCTTCGCGGAGGCAGTCGCCCCTGGAGAGAGACAACCCCAGGCAGATTTCCATAACAACAAAGTGGAAGATAGTAAACAGAGCGGCTACAGATTTCGTCAGAGAAAAGCTGAAATATTTTCACATGAGAAGAGAACTTCCACTACAGCATAGCAAAGCCAGTCATGTGCGGAGTAGGAAATTCCTTTGTGCTTTCAAGTATGGGGGGGGGGGGGGAACGTATAAAATTAGAAAAGGACTGGACAAGCTAGATGCAGGAAAAATGTTCCCAATGTTGGGCGAGTCCAGAACCAGTGGCCACACACAGTCTTAGAATAAAGGGGAGGTGGGAGAAAAAAGAAATTCACCCAGAGAGTTGCGAATTTGTGGAATTCCCTGCCACAGAGGGCAGTGGAGGCCAAATCACTGGATGGATTTAAGAGAAAGTTAGATAGAGCTCTAGGGGCTAGTGGAGTCAAAGGATATGGGGAGAAGGCAGGCACGGGTTATTGATAGGGGACGATCAGCCATGATCACAATGAATGGCGGTGCTGGCTCGAAGGGCCTCCTCCTGCACCTATTTTCTATGTATTTTGCCTTGCACACCACAGCCTGTCTCACATATCTTCGGGGGGCGGGGGGGGAAAGAACCAACGCCTCTACCTCCAACTTCTACTGCTGCACCGTAGAAAGCATTTTATCGGGATGGGTCACAGCTTGCTTTGAGAACAGCTCCATCCAAGGCCACAAGAAACTGTAAGAGAATTATGGATGCAGCCCGGACCTTCTCGCAAACTAACCTCTCTTGCATCGACACCTCGAGCTGCCTCGGCAAGGGCAGTAGCATCAAAGATCCTATAGTGAGCAAGATAGTCCACTCGACGAAAAAGACGTAGTACGGCCATGGGCAGATTTGTGGGTAATTTAAGGCCCCATTTCCGTAACCGGCTTCCAAAGATCCCGTAGGATACTGGTGCGGAGACGGAAGCCGGTTACGGAAACATCCTCGTAAAAATCAAAGTTATTTGGGGGAAATCTTCTCTTCATTTTCAGAATTTTAATTTATTAACACAAACTGTTCCCCCGCAAAGTTGATTACACTGCGAGTCGGGTCGGGTCAGGTTACTGAAATGGATGAAAAAAAGACCCACGTTCCGTTCCTTTGCGTACTACACGTCAGCCCATTGCATTTAGCAGGAGTGGTCTCTCTTGCTATGGGATCTTTTGAGCAGCATAATCAAGGACCAGTCTGAAGAAGGGTTTTGGCCCGAAACGTTGCCCATCTCCTTCGCTCCATAGATGCTGCTGCATTTTGTGTATCCACGATTTTCCAGCATCTGCAGTTCCTTCTTTAATACCAGTCTCACCCTGGTCACTCCCTCTCCTCCCGTCTCCCAGGCGAGAGGTACCGAAGTGCAAAAACACACGCACACCTCCAGATTCAGGGGCAGTTTCGGCACCTTCCTGTCACCAAGCAGAGAGCGGTCCTGACCTCCCATCGACCACATTGGGAACCCTCAAACTATCTTTAATCAGTTGTGGACACAGCCCCGACCATCACACAAACCAGCATCCCTTCCATTGACTCCATTTATACCTCACGCTGCCTCGGCAAGGCCAGCAGCATAATCAAGGACGAGTCTGGCACCCTGGCCATTCGCAAGCAACAAAAGCTTTTCACTGTACCTCGGTACACGAGGCAATAAACTAAACTGACAATCAGGAAGACTGCTTGCCGTCCTTAGGTCTCGTGTCTGACCTACTTCCACTCTTACCAGAGTGCATCGGCAGAAAATCGATCGATCGAGCAGAACAGCACAGGAGGTAGAGCTGCTGCCTCACAGCGCCAGAGGCCCAGGTTCCATCCTGAGCCCGGGTGCGGTCTGTGTGGAGTTTGCAAGTTCTCCCCGCGACCGGTTGGATTTCCACCGGGTTCTGCTGCTCACATCGCAAAGATGCACGGGTTTGCAGGTTAAGTGTTACAAGGAGTTACAAGTGTCTGAAGAAGGGCGTCGACCCGAAACGTCGCCCATCTCCTTCGCTCCTTAGATGCTGCTGCACCCGCTGAGTTTCTCCAGCTGAGCTAAGTGTTACAAGGTTCATTCCCGGGATGGCGGGACTGTCATATGCTGTGAGGCTGGGCTTGTACGCTCTGGAGTTTAGACAGATGAGAGGGGATCTCATTGAAACATATAAGATTGTTGAGGGCTTGGACACACTAGAGGCAGGAAACATGTTCCCGATGTTGGGGGAGTCCACAACCAGGGGCCACACACACAGTTTAAGAATAAGGAGTAAGCCATTTAGAATGGAGACGAGGAAACACTTTTCTCACAGAGAGTGGTGAGTCTGTGGAATTCTCTGCCTCAGAGGGCGGTGGAGGCCAGTTCTCTGGATGCTTTCAAGAGAGCTAGATAGGGCTCCTAAAGATAGCGGAGTCAGGGGATATGGGGATAAGGCAGGAACGGGGTACTGATTGGGGATGATCAGCCGCGATCACATTGAATGGCGGTGCTGGCTGGAAGGGCCGAATGGCCTCTACTCCTGCGCCTATTGTCTATAGTCTAAGTGGGAGGTTAGCGTGAATGGCTAGCGATGGTCGGTGTGGGCTTGGGCCAGCTTCGCATGCTGCATCTCCAAGCTGATGACAATTCCTGCAACCTAACCATCCACTCCCGCCCTCAGCTTGAAGAAGGGGACCCAACCTGAAGTGTCGTCAGTCATCCACAGATGGTTCCTGACCCGCTGAGTTCCTCCGGCACTTTGTCTTTTATTCAAGGTTGCTACACTTGCAGATTAGTTTAGAGATGCAGCATGGACACAGGTCGTTCGTCCCACCGATCATTGATCACCCCGTCACTGGTTGTAGTTTTGGAGATACAGCATGGAAAGAGTCCCTTCGGCCCAACCAGTCCACATCGACCATAGGGGCTAGTGGAGTCAAGGGGAGAAGGCAGGCACGGGTTATTGATAGCGGACGACCAGCCATGATCACAATGAATGGCGGTGCTGGCTCTACGTTTCTATGACCAGCGATCTATTCGACATACTATGGACAAATTGCAGAAACCAATTAACCTACAAACCCGCAGGTGGGATGAAACCCGGAGAAACACCCACCGAGTTTGGATGCCAGGGTTACGGGGAGAAGGCAGGAGGGAGAGATAGTCCAGCCACGATTGATTGGTGGAGTAGACTTCATGGGCTGAATGGCCTAATTCTGCTCCTATCCCTTACGACCTTTTGACTTTACGAAAAGCCACACAGCTACAGGGAGAAAGTACAGACTCCGTACAGACAGCACCCGCCGTCAGGTCCCCCGACGCTGTAAAGGCAGCAACTCTGCCGCTGCAAGGCCACTGTGCTGTTCTACCGTATCCTCGCATCTCTCCGCTTCGCACGCACGGGAAGCTCAACAACTGGACGCCTCTCTCCATGTTCCCCAGCTCGGAGCGAAGGGGAGGGAGCGAGCAAGGGCACCACTTGCCTGGGGATTAGAGAGAGACTTCCCTCCAGCCAGAAGTTCTAGATTGGGCCATTTTGGGCTGTGGCAAGGAAAGATTTATTTGCCAACGACGTGGAAACCTTTATTTCACAACATCAAAGCACGGCACAGGAACAGGCCCTTCGGCCCACTATGATGGTGTCGAACATCATGGCCGGAAATGGCCGGGGCTTCTCCCCCCCCCCCATGCTTTGAGAGGGGGGAACAGTCACCCCCCCCCCCAATGCTTTGAGAGGGGGGGGGGGGGACAGTCCTCCCCCCCCCCCCCCCATGTTATGTAATCCGGACTTCATCGGGCACTTTACCATATAACAATTACAGCACGGAAACAGGCCTTCTCGGCCCTTCCAATCTGTGCCGACCATTTATTTTCCCCTAGTCCCATCTACCTGCACTCAGACCATACCCCTCCATTCCCTTCCCGTCCATATACCTATCCACTTTACTTTTAAATGTTAAAATCGATCCTGCCTCCACCACTTCTGCTGGAAGCGCATTCCACACAGCCACCACTCTCTGAGTAAAGAAGTTCCCCCTCATGTTACCCCTAAACTTCTGTCCATTAATTCTCATGTCATGCCCTCTTGTCTGAATCTTCCCTACCCTCAATGGGAAAAGCTTATCCACGTCAACTCTGTCTATTCCTTTCATCATTTTAAAGACCTCAATCAAGTCCCCCCCTTAACCTTCTGCCCTTTCGGAGGGCTGAATCGGCCCGCTCGCGGGGCCTTTCATCGCCCGGCGCGGCTTAAAATCAAACCGCTGCATCGAGGCTCCCGATGATGAAGCTCCCGCCGGGCGATTCAAGCCCCCGCAAACAGGCCGATTCAAGCCCCACGATTCGAGGGGGGGGGGGGGGGGGGGGGGGGGGGGGGGGGGGGGGGGGGGTGGCGAAGCTGCTGTTGCTGGAGCTCGGAGTGAGTCACCAACCACGTCAGCTCCCGATGTTACCGTCCACAGGGCCCGCGGCCGAAACCTCCCGTGTGTGTGTGTGTGTGTGTGTGTGTGTGTGTGTGTGTGTGTGTGTGTGTGTGTGTGTGTGTGCGTGCACGCTCGGACTCCAAGATGTTGTGGTTTCACTCCCCCCCACCCCCCATGATGCCAAGTTAAACTGGTTTTATGCGCCGGTACGAGGTCCATATCCCTCTACGAGCCTCTTAAACGTCACTATCGGATCTGCCTTCACCACCCACCCCTGGCAACGCGTACCAGGACCCCACCAACGTCTGCGCTGTAAAGCCGACTTGCTCGGTCGGGTGACTAAACAGACCATTTCCTAGTATTCAGTCACAGAATATTTCCCCGAACACCAGCAGCAACGTCACAAACTTCTCCGCTATCAGCCCATCTCACAACTCAGCAACCCCAAACGGGCCCAACAAGAAGTCAAGAGATGAATGCGTCGACTCAACAACACATTTCAGATAGAGAAAGTTGGAATTAAGTTTGTGAGACGCTCTCCCCTCCCGAAACAAGCAGGCACGAAGGGGGGGGGGGTTGAAGATACAGCTTATGGTCTTCCTGTTGTTACCTGGCAGTAATCCAGGTGGATTAGTGGTTTATTAATATCGTGCAAGGAATGTCACTGGATCCACGCACTTGGCATCTTCTCAGTGGTGGCTGGTTCAACAAACAGCGGCAGAACAAAAGGGTTAGGGAGAGAGAGGGACGTTCTGCTTGAAACTCAAATGCAGATTGCACAGTTGCACCCTTGCAGTGCCAGAGACCTGACCACGGGCGCTGTCTGTACGGAGTTTGCTAGTGCGCTCGCTCCGTGACCTGCGTGGGTTTTCTCCGGGTGCTCCGGTAACCTCCCACACCCCAAAGACGTACAGGTTTGTCGGTTAATTGGCTTGGTATAATTGCAAATGGCCCCTAGTGTGTTTAGGGCAGTCTTAGGTGTACAGGGATCGCTGGCCGGTCCAGACTGGGTCTGTTTCCGCGCAGTATCTCCAAACTAAAGGGTCCCGACCCAAAGCGAGATCGACGGTTTACTCCCACATTCCAAAGACATACAGGTTTGTAGGTTAATTGGCCACTTAAATATTAATTTTAAATATATATATTTTTTTAATATTTTAAAAATTGTCCCTAGTGGGTGTAGGGTAGCGTTAGGCTGCGGGGATCACTTGTCGGGGCGGACTTGGTGGGCTAAAGAAGCTGTTTCCACGCTGTATCTCTGAACTAAAGTAAAGAATTGCGGACTTTGGAAGGGGTAGGATGGGGACCCACAGTCCCGTTTATATCAACGGGTCGATGGTGGAAAGGGTCAAGAGCTTCAAATTCCTGGGCGTGCACATCTGTGAAGGTCTCTCCTGGTCCGAGAACACAGATGCAATTATAAAGAAAGCTCATCAGCTTCTACTTCCTGAGAAGATTACGGAGAGTCGGTCTGTCAAGGAGGACTCTCTCGAACTTCTACAGGAGCACAGTAGAGAGCTTGCTGACCGGTTGCATCGTGGCTTTGTTCGGCAACTTGAGCGCCCAGGAGCGGAAAAGACTACAAAAAGTAGTAAACACTGCCCAGTCCATCATCGGCTCTGACCTTCCTTCCATTGAGGGGATCTTCTGCAGCCGCTGCCTCAAAAAGGCTGGCAGCATCATCAAGGACCCACACCACCCTGATCACTCACTCATCTCTCCGCTGCCCTCAGGTAGAAGGTACAGGAGCCTGAAATCTGCAACATCCAGGTTCAGGAATAGCTGCTTCCCCACAGCCATCAGGCTGTTAAACTCAACTCATATAAAACTCTGAACATTAATAGCCCATTGCACTTTACCCGTTTATTTATTTATGTGTTAAAGGAGGAACTGCAGATACGGGAACATAGACGGTACACAAAATGCTGGAGAAACTCATCAGGTACAGCAGCATCTATGGAGCGATAGGCACATACATATATATGTATGTATTAGCAATGTTACAAAATTTTGAGATTTTAAAAATCAAGTCTGCAATTTATCCCATCAGATAAAGCATAAAAAGAAGTTTAATTTGACACCTAATTCACTTTCATATCTTCAGTATTAAGAAAGTTATAACCATTTTCATACTCGGAAATTCGCATCTTGTTCCCCATTGCCTTTCAATTGACTTTAAAGCTGTGATCTCGAATAGTTAAAAGCCCATAACTTCCTTAAAAATTAAGAGAACTCAATGAAATTTTCAGTTATTATAGATTGAAGCGTTCTGAAACAAATATGAAACAATCTTACTTGGATGACCTGAAATTAAAGCATATAATTAGTTAGTTATATAATTGTAGCTAATTACAAAATTCAATGAGTAGATCTAAACATCTATCCATTTCTTAAGAAAAGATATATATATTTTTTAATTGCCTAAGTGTCCAAATAACATTCACACAATATAACACAATTTTTAAATCTCATTTTCATCAATTTCTGGGCCAAATGGAAGGAATTTAGTGTTTAATGCCTGTAAATTAATGGCCATTTAAATCAACTAGCGAGTGGGTTTTAGTGGAATGCGGTGGATTGGAACGTTGCGGTTACGGTGAAGTCGGGAGGAAAAATACTGTTGGTTCATATTTTTTTGGACCCCATTTCGCAACATGAAAATGTGATTAAAGCCTCCATAAAAACCAACTTTTAATATAAAAATAAACTGTGTACCTTTTTTTCTCCCCTACGCAAAATCCTTCCCGTTGTCGGCGCTCACGGCTTTTGAAGGTGATTTTTAAATTACTCTAGATAATAAATAATCTAGCGTAATTTAAAAATACCTTCATGAATGAAATGTCGGAGCGATTTTTCTTCCGCAACGAAATCGCCCGACATGGATCGATTTTCCCACTGTAGAAAAACGGCACTTTAAGCCTGCCCCCCCCGAAAGGCGCCAAAGTCATGCACACGGGGAGCGGCAGAACTGCAGCGCTGCTCAAGGTACGTTTTGTAACATACCTATATGTAAATGTATATGTATTCAATGGTATATGGACACACTGATTTGTATTTACGCCTACAATACTCTGTTGTGTTGCAGCAAGCAAGAATTTCATTGTCCTATCTGGGACACACGAGAATCTTGAAGAAAGTGTCCATTATTATTATTATTATTATTATTAGCAGGTGAATAATCCGGTGAAGGTGGGAATGTGTGTTGACCCTATCGACTGCATTTGGTGCTCCCGATTTGAGCTCCTGCACATTGGCGAGACAAAGCTAGACTCGGCCATCGTTCTGCTGGACACTTGCGCTCGGCCCGTCACCCGGTTGCTGACAACTTTAACTCCCCCGCTCCATTCCCACACTGACCTTCCCGTCCCGTCCCGGGCCTCCTCCATTGCCAAGGTCGCACGCAAACTGGAAGAACAGCGACTCACTCGTGTTGCTTACTACAGAGCAGTTTGAACTGTACATTCTTCAATTTAGGGAGTGCAGCGTAGGTTCACCAGGTTAATTCCCGGGATGGCGGGACTGTCATACACTGAGAGAATGGAGCGGCTGGGCTTGTACACTCTGGAGTTTAGAAGGATGAGAGGGGATCTCATTGAAACATATAAGATTCTTAAGGGTTTGGACACGCTAGAGGCAGGAAACATGTCCTCGAAGAAGGGTCTCGACCCGAAACGTCGCCTATCTCCTTCGCTCCATAGATGCTGCTGCACCCAGCTTTTTGTGTAACCCTCGATTCTCCAGCATCTGCAATTCCTTCTTTAACAACATGTTCCCGAAGTTGGGGGAGTCCAGAACCAGGGGCCACACACACAGTTTGAGAATAAGGGGTAAAGCCATTTACAACGGAGACGAGGAAACACGTTTTCTCACAGAGAATGGCGAGTCTGTGGAATTCTCTGCCTCAGAGGGCGGTGGAGGCCGGTTCTCTGGATGCTTTCAAGAAAGAGCTAGATAGGGCTCTTAAAGATAGTGGAGTCAGGGGATATGGGGAGAAGGCAGGAACAGGGTATAGATAGGGGATGATCAGCCATGATCAAGAGAGAGTTAGATAGGGCTCTTAAAGATAGCAGAGTCGGGGGATATGGGGAAGAAGGCAGGAACGGGGTACTGATTGGGGATGATCAGCCATGATCACATTGAATGGCGGTGCTGGCTCGAAGGGCCGAATAGGCCTAATCCTGCACCTATTGTCTATTGTAACATTCACAAACTCTCCCCCCCCCCCCCCCCGCCACTAGAAGCTGTTTACCAGTTCCACAGTTTGCAACAATATACCGTGAATCCCTCTTGGGCTTTACACCATCCCGAGCCAACAATCAGCCGAGCAGGGAACCTCCAATTTGCCTCCTCGTGTGGGGAAATCCCCGACTTGTTCTATTCTTTTCCTTCATTTCCAGCTCCCCCCCCCCCCCCCCCCCCACTACAATCAGTCTGAAGAAGGGTCCCGACCTGAATCGTCACATATCTATCTGGGTTCTCCAGAGATACTGCCTGACCTGCTGAGCTTCTCCAGTACTTTACTGCAGTTCTACAGGGTCTTGATGAGGCCACACCTGAAGTATTGCGTTCAGTTTTGGTCCCCTAATCTGAGGAAAGACATTCTTGCCATAGAGGGAGTACAGAGAAGGTTCACCAGACTGATTCCTGGGATGGCAGGACTTTCATATGAAGAAAGACTGGATAGACTCGGCTTGTATTCGCTAGAATTTAGAAGATTGAGGGGGGGGATCTTATAGAAACTTACAAAATTCTTAAGTCTGAAGAAGGGTCTCGACCCGAAACGTCGCCTATCTCCTTCGCTCCTTAGATGCTGCTGCACCCGCTGAGTTTCTCCAGCTTTTTGTGTAACCCCCAAAATTCTTAAGGGGTTGGACGGGCTAGATGCAGGAAGATTGTTCCCGATGTTGGGGAAGTCCAGAACAAGGGGTCACAGTTTATGGATAAGGGGGAAGTCTTTTAGGACTGAGATGAGAATTTTTCTTTTCACACAGAGAGTGGTGAATCTGTGGAATTCTCTGCCACAGAAGGTAGTTGAGGCCAGTTCATTGGCTATATTTAAGAGGGAGTTAGATGTGGCCCTTGTGGCTAAAGGGATCAGGGGGTATGGAGAGAAGGCAGGTACGGGATACTGAGTTGGATGATCAGCCATGATTATATTGAATGGCGATGCAGGCTCGAAGGGCCGAATGGCCTCCTCCTGCACCTATGGCCCATGTTTCTATGCTACTTTGTGTCTATAGTGCCACACTGCAAGAAGTATTCCTGCAGCTAATATCCACGCAGAAAAAGGCGGAAATGGCCAAGAGAACAATTTTGGCAAGACGGCAGAAATTGAATCCACCATAACACCCTGTGTGTTGTGGGATTAAGTCAAGCGGATATTAAGGATATCAAGCGGGACAAAACTACAGATTGACAGAGTAACACAAAAAGACACAAAGAGCTGGAGTAACGCAGTGGGTCAGGCAGTATCTGTGGAGAATATGGATAGGCGACGTTTTGGGTCATGACCCGTCTTCTTCAGACTGCCTCTACCGATTTACTGTAGTGGCTGATGCCAAAATATGAATCAAAAGCCTTTGCTACTCGCCAAGCTCAAATTAGTACAACTGCAGCTATGGTTTCAAGGAAAAGCTGAAATTAGTCAAAAAAATAACCGAGAACCAGCTGGATTTTTGGAAAACCTGAGCTTTAAATGTTCGGGCAGCTTGTTGGCAGAGTTCTGATTGGAGCTCAAGTATGGGTTAGGGTGGCACAGCTGAATTGCTGCCTTACAGCGCCAGAGACCCGGGTTTGATCCCGACTATGGGTGCCCGCCTGCAAACAGTTTGTACTTTCTCCCTGTGACCTGCGTTGGTTTCCTCCGGATGCCCCGGATTCCTCCCACATTCCAAAGGCGCGCAGGTTAATAGGCTTGGAGGTTAATTGGTTTGGTAAAATTGTACATGGTCCCTAGTGTGTGAAGGAGAGTGGTAGTGTGCAGGGATCGCTGGTCGGCACGGACAAAATGTGCCTAAGGGCCTGTTTCCCGCGCTGGATCTCTAAACTAAACATAGAAACATAGTAAATAGGTCCAGGAGTCGGCATGAATTACCCACAAATCTGCCCATGGCGGTGCTTTTGAGATTGGATAAGAACTGCCTGGGTGCAGAAGGAGCTGGATGTGTGATCCTGACACGAATCTGACACAGAACCGTGATCCTACCCACGAATCTGCCCACTACGTCTTTTTTGCCCAGTGGACTATGTTGCTTGCCATAGGATCTTTGGGCAAGAGACTCTGCCCGATCTATTCCTCTCATGATTTTTGTACACCGCTATAAGATCGTCCTCCCGCGCTCTCCAAGGAATAGAGTCGTAGCCTACTCAACCTCTCCCTGTAGCTCACACCCTCTAGTCCCGGCAACATCTTCTCTGAACCCTTTCCAGCTTGACAGCATAGAAACATAGACAATAGGTGCAGGAGTAGAGGCCATTCGGCCCTTCGAGCCTGCACCGCCATTCAACATGATCATGGCTGATCATCCAACTCTGTATCCTGCACCTGCCTTCTCTCCATACCCCCTGATCCCTTTAGCCACAAGGGCCACATCGAACTCCCTCTTAAATATAGCCAATGAACTGGCCTCAACTACCTTCTGTGGCAGAGAATTCCACACATTCGCCACTGTGTGAAAAATGTTTTTCTCATCTCGGTCCTAAAAGACTTCCCCTTTATTCTTAAACTGTGACCCCTTGTTCTGGACTTCCCCAACATCGGGAACAATCTTCACGCATCTAGCCTGTCCAACCCCTTAAGAATTTTGTAACTTTCTATAAGATCCCCCCCTCAATCTTCTAAATTGTACAGGCCGAGTCTATCCAGTCTTTCTTCATATGAAAGTGCTGCCATGCCAGGAATCAGTCTGGTGAACCTTCTCTGTACTCCCTCTATGGCAAGAACGTCTTTCCTCAGATTAGGAGACCAAAACTGTACGCAATACTCCAGGTGTGGTCTCACCAAGACCCTGTACAACTGCAGTAGAACCTCCCTGCTCCTGTACTCAAATCCTGTGTAAACTTGCAGAGTTGGAGGTGAATTGGCTTCTGTAAATTGTCTCTGTTGTGTAGGATAGTGTTAAATGTGTGGGGATTTGCTGGTCGCTGGCTTTGTTTTCACGCTGTATCTCCAAACTAAACTAAACAAAATCTCCAAAAGCTGCCAAACACATCCTGCCTAACCCGGATACAACTCCAGATCCATTTTGACGCGGGCACAATTAGCTGCTGAGTCGATGCGCTGATCTCACAAGTCTACTGTTGCTATGTCAGGATCACACATCCAGCCCCTTCTGTCCCCAGGCAATTCTTATCCAATCTCAAAAGGGCAGTGAAGTTAGCCAGCAGGAGGAATATCTGCTAGGGCCCCATCTTGATGCTGGGGAGCGTACATGAGCGCAGAATGTAGACATCAGTTAAATATATATGTTTAAGAAGGAACTGCAGATGCTGGAAAATTGAAGGCAAAACAAAAATGCTGGAGAAACTCAGCGGGTGAGACAGCATCTATGCAGCGAAGGAAATGGGCAACCTTTCGGGTCGAAACCCTTCTTAGGTTTAAGAACAAGGAGTAAGCAATTTAGAACGGAGACAAGGAAACACTTTTTCTCACACAGAGTGGCGGTGGAGGCGGGTTCTCTGGATGCTTTCAAGAGAGAGCTAGATAGAGCTCTTAAAGAGCGGTGTCAGGGGATATGGGGAGAAGGCAGGAACGGGGTACTGATAGAAACATAGAAAATAGGTGCAGGAGTAGGCCATTCGGCCCTTCCAGCCTACACCGCCATACAATATGATCATGGCTGATCACCCAACTCTGTATCCTGTACCTGCCTTCTCTCCGTACCCCCTGATCCCTATAACCACAAGGGCCACATCTAACTCCCTCTTAAATATAGCCAATTAACTGGCCTCAACTACATTCTGTGGCAGAGAATTCCACAGATTCACCACTCTGTGTGTGAAAAAAAAATGTTTTCCTCATCTCAGTCCTAAAAGACTTCCCCCTTATCCTTAAACTGTGACCCCCTTGTTCTGGACTTCCCCAACATCCGGAACAATCTTCCTCCATCTAGCCTGTCCAACCCCTTAAGAATTTTGTGAGTCTCTATAAGATCCCCCCTCAATCTTCTAAAGTCCAGCGAGTATTCCAGTGATTGGAATGATCAGCCGTGATCACATTGAATGGCAGTGCTGGCTCGAAGGGCCAAATGGCCAACTCCTGCACCTATTGTCCATTGGCCCGAAACATTGCCTATTTCCTTTGCGCCATAGATGCTGCATCACCAGCAGAGTTTCTCCAGCATTTTTGTCTACCATCATTTAAATAAAACTCCTTACTTAAAAAAAAAAATAGTACTGGCCCTTCAGCCCACAATATCCTTGCCAGACACAGTGCCAAGTTGAACTAATGTCCTCTACCTGCCTGTGATCCATATCCTTATCTAACAGCCTCTCATACGGCACTATCATATCACCCCTGGCAGTGCGCTCCAGGTACTAACCCCGCATTCAGAGTTTAAATGGCCTTAATGTATTTTTTATTGCTCTGTACTCCTGTAAACTTAACCCCTCTCACCTTAAAGCTATGCCCTCTAGTCTATACATGCCTCTCATAATATTATATACTTCCGTCAGGTCTCTCTGGAGGTTGTGGGGGAGCCCTGCGCATTTGACATAGACAAAATTAGACACAAACTGCTGGAGTAACTCAAAGGGACAGGAATCAATGGAGAGGTGACATTTTGGGTCGGGACCCTCTTAAGGCCTTCAGAAACAAAGATCCAATTATTGACATCCCCAACACAAAGCTCTCAATTTAAATTAGGCTACCAGATTTTAATAAAGACCCCCTGATCTATCGTCTCGCACAACGATTCACAACAAACTCGCCCTCCGAGTCTGGAAAGTTTGTCAGCTGAGAACCGCACACAATGATCCAAACCCACGGACAACAAGTACCAGTTTAGAGGTTTACAGGCCCTTCGGCCCACCGAGTCCACACTGACCAGTGATCGCCCGTCACATGCTAGTTTGGTTTACAGATACAGCGTGGAAACAGGCCCTTCGGCCCACCGAGTCCACACTGACCAGTGATCGCCCGTTCACATGCTAGTTTAGTTTACAGATACAGCGTGGAAACAGGCCCTTCAGCCCATCGAGTCCGTGCCGACCAGCAATCGCCCGTTCACATGCTAATTTGGTTTACAGATACAGCGTGGAAACAGGCCCTTCAGCCCATCGAGTCCGTGCCGACCAGCAATCGCCCGTTCACACACTAGTTTAGAGTTACAGTGTGGAAACAGGCCCTTTGGCCCACCAAGTCCGTGCCGACCAGCGATCACCCGTTCACACACTAGTTTAGAGTTAGTGTGGAAACAGGCCCTTCGGCCCACCGAGTCCGTGCCGACCAGTGATCGCCCGTTCACACACTAGTTTAGAGTTACAGTGTGGAAACAGGCTCTTTGCCCCACCGAGTCCGTGCCGAGCAGCGATCGCCCGTTCACACACTAGTTTAGTTCAGAGATACAGCCCGGAAACAGGCCCTTCAGCCAGCAATTCCCGCACACTAACACTATCCCACACACACGGGACAATTTACACACACACCAAGCCAATTAACCTGCAAACCTGCACGTCTTTGGAGTGTGGGTGGAAACCGAAGACCCTGGAGAAAACCCACGCAGGTCACGGGGGGAGAACGTAAAACTCCGTACAGACAGCACCCGTAGTCGGGAACGAGCCCGGGTGTCTGGAGCTGCGAGTCAGCGACTCTACCACTGCGCCACCGCGCCGCCCTTAAGGCACGGGAGTTACAAACAAGCAGGAGATACGACGCAATTTATTAGATAGATTGCAACGCCACACATCGCATGCCAGAGGCTTCTCAGCCCCATCGCGATTGCGATGCGCATCCACAGCCTCCTGCATTCCTCATTGCAATCACGTCACCACAGGGAGAGAGAGAGAGACAACTGTTGGACGCTCCCAGACAGTTTAAAAAATGCAATTTCCCCAGTCGAGGTGTGGGGAAAAAAAAAACCCCCGAACAGCTGGAAGCATTAACGTCCAACCAAACCGCGACATTTTCAAATGCGTAACGGGGCCTCCGCTACAAAACAAACAACCTGTTTTGAAAAGAAAGTGGTTTCCAAGATGGATCGGGAGAAGGAAAAAAAAAACTGATTTACAAACAAACTCAGCAACACGAAGGCCATTAGCAGGCTCTGCCCAACTGCAGATTAATAGTTGCTTCAGAATATTAAAGCACGTTGAACCATTGTAAATCATAATTATACCACATACACCACTGCACCTCCCGGCTTATTTTCTTATGATTTTTTTTTTTAAATTATAAAATCACTGCGTGTAAACCGAAAGGAATAGATCTAACCAGCGACTCTGTACTTTTCAGTCTTTTCAGATCTGGTCACACAAACAGATTTCAACATATGGTGGAAACCTAACCCCACTCTCCACCCAAAGTTGCTGCATAATAGTGATAGAGCTCGGAGAACGGCCCTTCGGCACAACTTGCCCACGCCGACCAACACGCCCCATCTACACTAATCCCAACAGCCTGTGTGTGTGGCCCATGTCCTTCTAAACTTCGAACGCCTCGCGTTGGATTGGAGGTACATTTGTTCAGAAATACAGTAATGCCTCCGTCCCACTTTAGGGAACCTAAACGGAAACCTCTGGAGACTTTGCGCCCCACCCAAGGTTTCCGTGCGGTTCCCGGAGGTTTTTGTCAGTCTCACTAATGTTCGAAACTGACAAAAACCTCCGGGAACCGCACGGAGACCTTGGGTGGGGCACAAAGTCTCCAGAGGGTTCCTAAGTGGGTCAGAGGCATTAGGAAACAGGCCCTTCTGCACACTGAGTCCATGCCGACCATCGATCGCCTATTCATAGAAACATAGAAATTAGGTGCAGGAGTAGGCCATTCGGCCCTTCGAGCCTGCACCGCCATTCAATATGATCATGGCTGATCATCCAACTCAGTATCCCGTACCTGCCTTCTCTCCATACCCTCTGATCCCCTTAGCCGCAAGGGCCACATCTAACTCCCTCTTAAATATAGCCAATGAACTGGCCTCCACTACCCTCTGTGGCGGAGAGTTCCAGAGACCCACCACTCTCTGTGTGAAAAAATGCTGGTTCATGCTGGGTCTGTGCAATCCACTCCTTACACAATGGTGGAATTTACAGAGGGCCAATTAGCCAACAAACTTGTGTTGGAGGAAACTGCAGATGCTGGTTTAAAATCGAAGGAGGACACAAAATGCTGGAGTAACTCAGCGGGACAGGCAGCGTCTCTGGAGAGAAGGAATAGGCGACGTTTGACCCCTTTTCAGAGTCTGAGCAAGCGTCTCGACCCAAAACGTCACCCATTCCTTCCCTCCAGAGACGCTGCCTGTCCCGCTGAGTTACTCCAGCATTTTGTGTCGCTCTTCAATCTGCACATGCACGTCTTTGGGACCGCAGGTCACAGGACAAATGCACAACGTCCACACGGGCGGTAGAGTTGCTGCCTCACAGCGCCAGTGACCCACGTTAGACTCACCTGACCGCGGGTGCTGTCGGTGCATTCTCCTCGTGACCGCGTGCCCCAGCTTACTCCCATTCTCCAAAGAGGTACAGGTGCGCAAGCTAATTGGCTTCGGTAAAAATGATAAATTGGTCGTTACGTGGCGTGCGTTCGTGTGACGGGTCGGCACGGATCTGTGGGCCGAAGGGCCTGTTTACGCGCTGTATCTCTAAAACTAAAAATAAACAAAAAAGGAAAGCAACCAGGGGTCAGGATGGAACGCGGATCTCTGGCGCTGTGAGGCAGCAGCTCCACCACCGTACTGCCATATATACATTCTGTCTGTGTGACCTTTGCACACTCTCTCTGTGGCCGCGTGGGTTTTCTCTAGGTGCTCCAGTTTCCTCCCACATCCCAACTGGCCCTCTGCTAAATTGTCCCCAGTGTGCAGTTGAGTGGACGTGAATGTAGAACTAGTGCGAGCGAGTGATGCATGGTCGGTGTGGACTCGGTGGGCCAAAGGTGCTTGTAATGTGATGTAATTAAAGTGAAGGGGGAGATGTGATGTATATGCAACATAAATGCCAGTGCCCCTTGAGGCCAAAAGCTGAAGCTGGTATTTATATTACATATACATCACATCTCCCCCTTCACTTTAATTACATCAGTGCTGTATCTCTAAACTACAATCAATGATCTAGATGATGGTGTGGAAAATTGGATAAGTAAGTATGCAGATGATACTAAGGTAGGGGGTGCTGTGGATAATGAGGTAGATTTTCAAAGTCTACAGAGAGATTTGGGCCATTTGGAAGAGTGGGCTGAAAGATGGCAGATGGAGTTTAATGCTGATAAGTGTGAGGTGCTACATCTTGGCAGGACAAATCAAAATAGGACGTACATGGTCAATGGTAGGGAATTGAGGAATGCTGTGGAACAGAGGGATCTAGGAATAACTGTGCATAGTTCCCTGAAGGTGGAATCGCATGTAGATAGGGTGGTAAAGAAAGCTTTTGGTGTGCTGGCCTTTATAAATCAGAGCATTGAATATAGGAGTGGAGAAGTAATGTTAAAATTGTACAAGGCATTGGTAAGACCAATTCTGGAGTAAGGTGTACAGTTTTGGTCGCCTAATTATAGGATGTCAACAAAATAGAGAGAGTACAGAGGAGATTTACTAGAATGTTGCCTGGGTTCCAGCAACTAAGTTACAGAGAAAGGTTGAACAAGTTAGGTCTTTATTCTTTGGAGCGCAGAAGGTTAAGGGGGGACTTGATTGAGGTCTTTAAAATGATGAGAGGGATAGACAGAGTTGACATGGATAAGCTTTTCCCATTGAGGGTAGGAAAGATTCAAACAAGAGGGCATGACATGAGAATTAAGGGACGTTTAGGGGTAACATAGAGAGTGGTGGGTCTCTGGAACTCTCTGCCACAGAGGGTAGTTAAGCCAGTTCATTGGCTATATTTAAGAGGGAGTTAGATGTGGCCTTTGTGGCTAAGGGGATCAGAGGGTATGGAGAGAAGGCAGGTACGGGATACTGAGTTGGATGATCAGCCATGATCATATTGAATGGCGGTGCAGGCTCGAAGGGCCGAATGGCCACTCCTGCACCTAATTTCTATGTTTCTGTGTTAACATGAGGGGGAACTTCTTTACTCAGAGAGTGGTGGCTGTGTGGAATGATCTTCCTGCAGAAGTGGTGGAGGCAGGATCGATTTTAACATTTAAAAGTAAAGTGGATAGGTATATGGACGGGAAGGGAATGGAGGGGTATGGTCTGAGTGCAAGTAGATGGGACTAGGGGAAAATAAATGGTCGGCACGGATTGAAAGGTCCGAGAAGGCCTGTTTCCGTGCTGTAATTGTTATATGGTTATATGGTTACAGTCTGAGGAAGGGTTCTGAGCCAAAACATCACCTATCCACGTTCTCCGAGGATGCTGCCGGATCCGCTGAGTTACTACAGCACTTTGTCTGTCTTTGTGCAAACCGCCATCTGCAGTTCCTCGATTTAGAGAGGCAATGGCCACACGGACGGGAGGGGAGAAGGTCGACCAGGCAGGGTGATGCGGGGAACCACGGCGCAGCCATGGAACCCTCTCCGTAACCCGAGCCACGCTCCAGAAAGGGGATCATTATTTTCCGTCTTTTTATCATCATGCCCCAACACAAAATTGGGATGCAGTCAGCAGTTCAAGTACAGAAGGAGAAGGCGTTGTCCAGTGTAGTTTAGTCTGGAGATGCAGCGTTGGATAAAGGGCCTTCAGCCCACGCCGGCCAGCGATCCCCGCACCCCTCAACACCATCGTACACACACCAGGGACAATTTGCAATGACGCCACGCCAATTAACCTGCAAACCTGTAACGTCTTTTGAGGGTGGGAGGAAACTGGAGATCCCAGAGAAAACCCACGCAGGTCACGGAGAGAACGTACAAACTCCGCACAGACAGCACCCTCAGCCAGAACTGAACTCAGGTACCAGCAACTCTACCGCTGCGCCACCTTCGACTTGTTAGCTTAAAACATTTCTCCCCCCCCCCCCCCCCCCCCCATTTCAAATTTTGTACAAGACAGCGAATCGGAATTGCTTTCAGAATCCTCCTGTGCAAACAGCAAATTAAAAACAACACTTAAATGTTTTACAATTTTCAGATACTTGTGTAGGTGGCAAAAGGCGCACACGGCTCAAAATCAGTCTTCCCCCGAGTAACTACAAAATGATCCCAGACGGCAACAAATGAGTTCAGTCTAGTGATAGCGTGGAAACAGCCCCACCAAGCCCATTCTGACCATCGATCACTTGTACAGCGGACAGTGTGGAGAGAGTGGCCAGCTTCAAGCTGCAGATATAATGGCAGATGCAGTATAATGTGGATAAATGTGAGGTTATCCACTTTGGTGGCAAAAATAGGAAAACAGACTATTATCTAAATGGAGGCCGATTAGGAAAAGGGGAGATGCAGCGCGACCTGGGTGTCATGGTACACCAGTCATTGAAAGTAGGCATGCAGGTGCAGCAGGCAGTGAAGAAAGCGAATGGTATGTTAGCTTTCATAGCAAAAGGATTTGAGTATAGGAGCAGGGAGGTTCTACTTCAGTTGTATAGGGTCTTGGTGAGGCCACACCTGGAGTATTGCGTACAGTTCTGGTCTCCAAATCTGAGGAAGGACATTATTGCCATAGAGGGAGTGCAGTGAAGGTTCACCAGACTGATTCCTGGGATGTCAGGACTGTCTTATGAACAAAGACTTTATACTCTCTAGAATTTAGGAGATTGAGAGGGGATCTTATAGAAACTTACAAGATTCTTAAGGGGTTGGACAGGCTAGATGCAGGAAGATTGTTCCCGATGTTGGGGAGGTCCAGGATAAGGGGTCACAGCTTAAGGATAAGGGGGAAATCCTTTAGGACCGAGATGAGAAGGAATTTTTTCACACAGAGAGTGGTGGGTCTCTGGAACTCTCTGCCACAGAGGGTAGTTGAGGCCAGTTCCTTGGCTATATTTAAGAGGGAGTTAGATGTGGCCCTTGTGGCTAAAGGGATCAGAGGGTATGGAGAGAAGGCAGGTACGGGATACTGAGTTGGATGATCAGCCATGATCATATTGAATGGCGGTGCAGGCTCGAAGGGCCGAATGGCCTACTCCTGCACCTAATTTCTATGTTTCAAGTTTCTGGGCACCCACATCTCAGAGGACCTCACATGGTCCACCAACACCACTGCGCTGGTCAAGAAGGCACAGCAACGACTGTTCTCCCTGAGAACATTGAAACGGACTGGTCTGCCCCAACAGCTGCTGACGACCTTCTACCGCTGCACCACAGAGAGCATACTAACGCACGGCATCTCTGTGTGGTATCTCAACTACACGGAGGCGGAGAGGAGGGCTCTTCAGCACGTCGTCCACAGAGCGCAGAGGATCATTGGGACACCGCTACCAGCCTTGGAGGGCATCCACCACACACACACGGTGCCTCAGGAAGGTCGTCAGCATCCATAAAGACTCCTCACACCCTTGTAATGGACTGTTCAAACATGTTGTTAAAGAAGGAACTGCAGATGCTGGAGAATCGAGGGTACACAAAAGGCTGGAGAAACTCAGCGGGTGCAGCAGCATCTAAGGAGATAGGCGACGTTTCGGAAGGGAAGAAGGGTCACGACCCGAAACGTCACCCATCTCCTTCGCTCCTTAGATGCTGCTGCACCCGCTGAGTCTCTCCAGCCTTTTGTGTACCCTCGATTCTCCAGCATCTGCAGTTCCTTCTTTAACAACATGTTTGAACTCCTCCCTTCCGGCAGACGTTACAAGGCCTTCTACGCCCGCACCTCCAGACTCAAGAGCAGCTTCATCCCCAGAGCTATAGCGGCTCGGAACCGGCCCTGCTGAGTGTCCCCCACCCCCATGGACTGTCCGTCTCCCTCGGATGGTCACGTCACACAGACACATCTGCACTTTAGTCTGTTTTGACTGTTTTTTTTATAAACCATGTTCTCGGGGTATCTATATCTAAACCTAAATGTTAATAGTTGTTTAAGTTATGACATCGGATGGAAGCTGTATACCCAAATCCCCTTGCACTTATGTGTAACGACATTAAAATATATTATTAGTATTACACTAGTTCTATGCTATCCCACTTTGGATCCTATACACTAGGGCCGATTAACCTACAACCCCGCACAGGCGTGTCTTTGGACGGTGAGAGGAAACCCACGCAAACACCGTACGCACAGAGCTCTCTGTCAGTAATAAGAGGGTGAGGTCTGGGGCCAGTGGGATGAATCATTTTCCTTTCTTCACCGCTGTGACTGTCAGCATTCAGATCTCCGCCGCTCCAAATGACAACTGACTGCAGCATAAATAATGCTCAGCAGGTGTTTTTGCAAGTGCAGCTTTCAAACGACACCACTGCTATTTAGGGCAATTTCAAGAAAAACGATCCATAATTGCCCCCAAACAACAGCGACAAACTTCAGTTTCACCTCCCACCCCAAACCACAGGGACAATTCAAAATAGTCAGTTTCAATGCCACTCAGTCCCCCAGCTTCTTGTCTCACCCCTCTGACGAACAGAAACATGCCCCAGAGCGTTGCAAGGTCCTTTCATAGAAACATAGACAATAGGTGCAGGAGTAGAGGCCATTCGGCCCTTCGAGCCTGCACCGCCATTCAATGTGATCACGGCTGATCATCCAACTCAGTATCCTGTTTGAAGAAGGGTCTCGACCCGAAATGTCGCCTATCTCCTTCGCTCCTTAGATGCTGCTGCACCCGCTGAGTTTCTCCAGCCTTTTGCGTACCCTCGGGATCCTGTACCTGCCTTCTCTCCATACCCCGTGATCCCTTTAGCCACAAGGTCCACATCTAACTCCCTCTTAAATATAGCCAATGAACTGGCCTCAACTACCTTCTGTGGCAGAGAATTCCACAGATTCACCACTCTCTGTGTGAAAAATGATTTTCTCATCTCAGTCTATGTTTCTATGTTACCCTCTGTGGCAGAGAGTTCCAGAGACTCACCACTCTCTGTGTGAAAAAAGTCCTTCTCATCTCGGTCCTAAAGGATTTCCCCCTTATCCTTAAACCGTGACCCCTTGTTCTGGACTTCCCCAACATCGGGAACAATCTTCCTGCATCTAGCCTGCCCAACCCCTTAAGAATTCTGTACATCTCTATACAATCCCCCCCTCAATCTTCTAAATTCCAGCGACTACAAGCAGAGTCTATCCAGCCGGTCTTCATATGGAAGTCCTGCCATCCCAGGAATCAGTCTGGTGAACCTTCTCTGTACTCCCTCTATGGCAAGAATCGGATGACATGTTAACGCGATGCCACCAGTTTCCGTCTCAAACAGGCACGAAAGATTCACAGTTTGAGGAGCAACAGAAGGGAGTTTGACTTGCCAGTAATTTACTGCAGATGTTGGTTTAAACTGAAGGTGGACACAAATCCTGGACAGGCCGCACGTTTTAGAGAAACAGGATGTCACCGAGGCCCACCGAGTCCGACCGACCATCGATCCCCGCACACTAACACTACCCCACACACACAAGCGGACAATTTTACATTTATACCAAGCCAATTCACCTACAATCCTGTACGGGGGTTACACAAAAAGCTGGAGAAACTCAGCGGGTGCAGCAGCATCTAAGGAGCGAAGGAGATGGGCGACGTTTCGGGTCGAGACCCTTCTTTAGACGTACAATCCTGTACGTCTTTGGAGAATGGGAGGAAACCCAAGATCTCGGAGAAAACCAACGCAGGTCACGGGGAGAAGGTACAGACAGCGCCCGCCGCGAGGATCGAAGCCCGATCTTTAGCGCTGCACGGCAGCAATTCTAACTGCGCCACTGAACACAGAAAATTGTCGTCATACCACAGCAGTTTAGTTTAGAGATACAGAATGGAAACTGATCCTTCGGCTGTTTCTATTCCTTTGCTCTAATTCTTCACATCCACTCCCTTTTTCAGAGCGGCAATTAACGTACAAACTCGAAGGTGTGAAGAAGGGTTCACCTATTCCTTTCCTCCAGAGATGCTGCCGGACCCGCCGAGTTACCCCAGCATTTTCTGTCCATCCTCAACCTAGAAACTTGCCTGCCTTTGGGACGTGGGAGGAAACACAGGGAGAAGGTGAAAACTCCGCGCACGAGGTGCAACCCGGGTCTCTGGTGCTGTGAGGCAGTGGCTCTACCAGCTGCGCCACTGTGGCTGTCAGGGGTACAGGAACCTTCCAGGTGCAAATTCGGGCACTGCCCTACAAGTGGACACAATTCAAGGGGTTCGTGACCGATAAATGACTGGGGCGCCCTGGATGAAGGAAAGGAGATGGTGAAGAAATACTAGGTTTTCCTTTCCTCATTCACTCCAAGCAGCCACTTAACCCCGACATAGTGGCCAGTATCTACACCCTCCCACAGCACCTTACCGAGGCCTCTTCACTGATGTCTCCCACTCCTTTGGCCTCCAACGGAGCAGAGGGGAGGGATCGAGGACAAACGGGAGCGAGGAATGCTGCCACACACCGGGTCACAGATCGCAAGAAATTTTGGTGAATTGCGGACGCAGCCGGAACCATCACACAAGCCGAAGGTCTCGAGCCGAAACGTCGCCCATTCCTTCTCTCCAGAGTCGCCGCTGAGTTACTCCAGCTTTTTGTGTCTATCTTCGGTTTAAACCAGCATCTGCAGTTCCCTCCTGCGCACGTACCATCAACTTCATTAATACCTCATGCAGCCTCGGCAAGGGCAGCAGCATCATTAAAGATGAGTCTCACCCCGATCACTCCCTCTCCCAACAGGCAAGAGGCACAGAAGTGGTGGGTCTCTGGAGACTGGATAGACTCGGTTTGTACTCGCTAGAATTTAGAAGATTGAGGGGGATCTTATAGAAACGTACTAAATTCTTAAGGGGTTGGACAGGCTAGATGCAGGAAGATTGTTCCCGATGTTGGGGAGGTCCAGGCCAAGGGGTCACAGCTTAAGGATAAGGGGGAAATCCTTTAAGACTGAGATGAGAAGGACTTTTTTCACACAGAGAGTGGTGGGTCTCTGGAACTCTCTGCCACAGAGGGTAGTTGAGGCCAGTTCATTGGCTATATTTAAGTGGGAGTTAGATGTGGCCCGTGTGGCTAAGGGGATCAGAGGGTATGGAGCGAAGGCAGGTACGGGATACTGAGTTGGATGATCAGCCATGATCATATTGAATGGCGGTGCAGGCTCGAAGGGCCGAATGGCCTACTCCTGCACCTAATTTCTATGTTTCTATAGAACGCACACCTCCAGACTCGGGGACAGCTGTTATCAGGCAATTAAACCACCCTACCACAACTGGAGAGCAGTCCTGAACCACTATCTATCTCATTGGTGACTCTCGGACTATCTTTGATCGGACATTACCTTGCACCAAACATTATTCCCTTATCGTGTATCTAGACACTGTGAATGTGCCGACTGTAATCATGTATTGCCTTTCGGCTGACTGGTTAGCACGCAACAAAAGCTTTTATAAATGACAATAAATTAAACTGACCGGTCCCAATCCTGGAACTACCCACCCAAACCACTGCAGGTATATCTTCATTGCAAGGACTGTAACCATCTTTGATGGGGCATATTGGCCAGCATGGATGAGTTGGGCCGAATGGCCTCCTTCTGTGCCGTACAGTTCTACCACTGCAACAGCTCAAGGTGGAGGTTCACCAATCATGTTCTCAAGGGACAATTCGGGAGGAACACACACACACAGTAATACGAATTTAAAAAAACATCGTAGACATTCACAGGACTGAGCACATTTGCAAGGAAATGTCACAAACAGTATTTGCGGCGATTACTCGAAAACCGGATTGAATAAAATACTTCCAAATGTTTCCCCCATTTGTGACAAATGTCTAACTCAAAATGCCACTATAGCACATTCCTTTGCCTCTTGTACAAAACTTTGAAATGAAATCTTTGGAACTTTTACAAAACTATTCAACACAAAATTGAACCCTAATACGGAACTGATTATCTTTGGATCAATGGAAGAGGGACGCAAATTAACGACGTTCCAAGTAGCTCTCTTTACGTATGGTTTGATAACAGCAAAAAAACGTATACTTAAATTTTGGAAAAACACATCCACGCCAACGTTTAAAATGTGGATTTCAAATATACTGGAAACGCTACATCTTGAAGAAATGAGATTCCTCCTACTAGGCAAAGTAGACCAATTCTTAAAGACTTGGTCTCCTTTTATCAACTACTTACGAGCATATGGTGCAACATAACACAACGGTAGAAATTAAATGGTTCAGAACCAGGTGACGAATGGGCAAAGATACTAAATAGGTACACAAAAGGCTGGAGAAACTCAGCGGGTGCAGCAGCATCTAAGGAGCAAAGGGGATAGGCGACGTTTCAGGTCGAGACCCTCCCGAAACATCGCCTATCTCCTTCGCTCCTTAGATGCTGCTGCACCCGCTGAGTTTCTCCAACCTTTTGTGTACCCTCGATTCTCCAGCATCTGCAGTTCCTTCTTTAATACTAAATAGGTATATCTCTCCTAATTTCTTTTTTTCTCTATTTTCTCTTTTTCTTTCAATCTCCTTAGCTTTTTATCTCTGCTCTCCGTCTCTCCCGCTATCTGTTTCTACACGCTTGTCTATCTATCTCGACAACCTTTATTTCCCTCTTTTTATCGTTGCTCTTTTATTATTAAATTAAAAATAAGAAGTTGTACAAGAATGCTAACGTGTATGTATCAATTACTTGGGTACCACATTGCTGCACTTCTAACAAAAATTAATTAAAAAAAACAAAAGACTGTATTTGCGGCAGCAGCAAAAATATTGTGTGCGGCAGAGGACTCCTGCCTTCAGACCATTCACAGCAAGATGTTCATTTCCATTACAAATCGGGCAACGACAGTGAACTCAAACAAAGTGTCACACAGAGTCAAACAGCGTGGAAACAGGCTCTTGGGCCCAACTCGTCCCTGCCGAACAACATGCCCAATCTACACTTCTCCCACCTGCTCATGTTTGACCCAGGGGTGTCAAACTTGCGGCCCCGCGTAGGAGTCCGATCCGGACCACGGGATGATTTCCCCGAAGCCAGAGCGGGCTGCAGTTGTCCGCGGTGCCGGATCGGACAGCGTTACGAAGGGACAAAAATGCTGGAGAAACTCAGCATCTACGGAGCGAAGGAATAGGTGACGTTTCGGGTCTCGACCCGAAACGTCACCTATTACCTTCGCTCCATAGATGCTGCCTCGCCCGCTGAGTTTCTCCAGCATTTTTGTCTACCTTCAATATTTCCAGCATCTGCAGTTCCTTCTTAAACATTCCACCACTGGCAGCTCATTCCATATACACAGCACCTGTGTGGAAAATGTGCCCGTCAGGTTCCTATTAAATCTTTTCCCACTCACCCATGTCCTCTATTGTGTCTATCTTCGGTATATACTATCATCTGCATTTCCTTCCTACACATTCCCTCTGGTTCATCATTGCCCGACACTTCATGATTTTATACACCTCTACGAGATCATCCCTCATCCCCCTGCGCTCCATGGAATCAAATCAGTCTGCAGAAACGTGTGACCCAGTCCATCATCGGCTCTGACCTCCCCACCATCGAAGGGATCTACTGCAGTCGCTGCCTCAAAAAGGCTGCCAGCATCATCAAGGACCCGCACACCATCCTGGCCACACACTCATCTCTCCGCTGCCATCAGGTAGAAGGTACAGGAGCCTGAAACCTGGCACATCCAGGTTCAGGAACAGCTTTTTCCCCACAGCCATCAGGCTATTAAACACGACATCAAACAAACTCTGTATGTTCACAATACGCTGTTGTGCTGCAGCAAGCAAGAATTTCATTGTCCTATCTGGGACACATGACAATAAAACTCTTGACTTGATCTCTCTGTATAGCTCAAGCCCTCAACTCCAGCCAACATCCTCGAAAATCTTCTTGCACAAGAACCTTTGACTTGAACTGTTATTTCTGTTACTCTCCCCACAGCCGCTAAATGACTCGCCGAAAATTTCCAACATTTGCGTTTCAAGACAACTAAAAGTTCAGCACGAAGAAAGTAATACTGGGATTTTTTTTATTACAAAGAATGTCATATCCAGTATATGGGAGGTGTAAGGGAATTTTTTTAGAAAGTACCTCTTTATTAAAATCATACTTTTTCTATATTTATGGCTCAAAGCAAGCAAGCAATGAGAAACACATAACCACACTGATTTTAAAAAGCAGCATTATGTGACCAAGTTTTGGAATGACAGGCATAAATATCACCATATTAGTAAAAGTACGTTTGTCACGACCCGACCATAACGCACAGAACTGTGCAGACAGGAAGACATCAAGAGTTAGCGTCAAACTTTCCGAAAGGCCGCTGCACGTTTCCTCGAGCATTTATCCAATTCTTCTTTGCAAGTCGTTACTGAATGCATTTTGTGGTTCTTAGTCATATCTCATAGAGTGTAAAAAAAACCGCCTTATAAGACAATTACGTTGAGCCTGCATTGTCGACTAACCAACGTAAATAGTAATATTTTCCGTTATATGTTAAATATAATATTGTGTTCACCACAACACTGAAGGGAACTCAAAATAAAGAAATAACTGCATTAACAAGCTTGTTACGCGTCTCACAGTTACCCTCTTCTCCCAACAGAAAGACAATACTAAAATACACGGCAAAACTAATTGGATATACCAGCTAATGCTCACAAACAGACGACGGTGCAGTCGCAGCCGTGCCTTTAAATGCCAATTGGCGGGCGAGGGCAACCCCGGGCTGGCTGGTTGGTTGTGGCCGACGCCATATTGGCCGGGGTCAGTTGGCGGGAGATGTTCCGATTGGCCAAGACCAGTTGGCGGAAGGACATTCCGATTGGCCGGGGTCAGTTGCGGCAGACGTTCCGATTGGTCAAGGCGAGGTCGTTACAATTGGGCGGGGACGGTTGCGGGAGATGTTCCGATTGGCTAGGGCCTGGAATTCCGATTGGCTGGGGCCGGTCACCTTCCTTTTGGCCGGGGTCGGTTGGCGGGAGGATGTTCCGATTGGCGGGGACATTCCGATTACCCAGGGCCGGTCAGCAGGGACGTTACGATTGGCTGGGGCTAGTCTGCAGGGACTTTCCCATTGGCCAGGGCAAGTCTCCGGGAGACGTCGCGATTGGCTGGGGTCGCTCCGACTGATGGAGCCCGTTTGCGGGAGACTTCCCAATTGGCCGTGGCCGTTTGGTAAGGACGTTATGACTGGCCTGGGGCCCGGGCACGCTACAATTGGCCGAGACCAGCTGTTGGCGACGTTACGACTGGCCAGGACCAGTTCATAAGTAAGTTACAATTGGCTGGTGCCAGTTGGTAAGGACATTACAATTGGCCGGGACTCAGGCACACTCCAATAGGCCGAGACCCGGGCACACTCCAATAGGCCGAGACCCGGGCACACTCCAATTGGCCGGGACCCGGGCACACTCCCATTGGCCGGGAGCCGGGCACACTCCAATTGGACGGGACCAGGGCACTCCAATTGGCCGGGTCCCGGGTATGCTCCAATTGACCGGGTCTCGGGCACACTCCAATTGGATGGGACCAGGGCACTCCAATTGGCCGGGTCTCTGGTCCCGGGCACGCTCCAATTGGCCATGTCCCGTGAGACATTTCGATTGGCCGGGGCCGGTTGGCAGGCACGCTCCAATTGGCCGGGACCCGGTTGGCGGGAGACATTTCCAATTGGCCGGGGCCGGTTGGCGGGCACGCTCCAATTGGCCGTGTCTCGGCCTCGCTCCAATTGGCCGGGACCCAGGCACGGGAGACATTTCCAATTGGCCGTGGGCTGGTTGACGGGCACACTCCAATTGGCCGTGTCTCGGGCACACTCCAATTGGCCGTGTCTCGGGCACACTCCAATTGGCCGTGTCTCGGGCACACTCCAATTGGCCGTGTCTCAGGCACACTCCAATTGGCCGTGTCTCGGGCACGCTCCAATTGGCTGGGACCCGGGCACGGGAGACATTTCCAATTGGCCGTGGGCCGGTTGGCGGGCACGGGAGACACTTCGATTGGCCGGGGGCCGGTTGATGAGCACGCTCCAATTGGCCGGGACCCAGGCACGGGAGACATTTCCGATTGGCCGGGACTGGGTTCGCGGGCATGCTCCAATTGGCTGTGTCTCGGGCACACTCCAATTGGCCGTGTTTCGGGTGCGCTCCAATTGGCCGGGTCTCGGGCACGCTCCAATTGGCCGGTTCCCGGGCACGGGAGACATTTCCAATTGGCCGGAGGGGTTGGCGGGCACGCTCCAATAGGCCGGGTCTCGGGCACGCTCCAATTGGCCGTGTCTCGGGCACACTCCAATTGGCCTAGTCCCGGGCACGCGAGACATTTCGATTGGCCGGGACCCGGTTGGCACGGGAGACATTTCCGATTGGCCGGGGCCCGGTTGGCGGGCACGCTCCAATTGGCCGGGACCCGGTTGGCACGGGAGACATTTCCGATTGGCCGGGGCCCGGTTGGCGGGCACGCTCCAATTGGCCGGGACCCGGTTGGCACGGGAGACATTTCCGATTGGCCGGGGCCCGGTTGGCGGGCACGCTCCAATTGGCCGGGACCCGGTGGGCACGGGAGACATTTCCGATTGGCCGGGGCCCGGTTGGCGGGCACGCTCCAATTGGCCGGGACCCGGTTGGCACGGGAGACATTTCCAATTGGCCGGGGCCCGGTTGGCGGGCACGCTCCCAATTGGCCAGAGGGGGTCCGGGACCCCCCCCGGGCACGCTCCCAATTGGCCGGAGGGGGTCTTTCCCCATTGGCGGTGGAGATGGGGGGGGGGGGGGGGGGGGGCGGCAATGCCCCTGATTGGCAGGGGGCCATGTAGTGGGTGACGTTGTGATTGGTGGGGGGGCCCCGGTTGCCATGGGAGCCGCCGCCGGGCGCTCGGGCCGTTGCTCGCTTCCCGCCCTCTCACTCACTCACTCCAACCGCCGGCGGCGGCGGCGTCGGTCCCGCCATCCCCCCCCCCCCCCCTCACAACAACAACACCCCCCCCCCCCCTCACAACAACAACACCCCCCCCCCCATTAAACCACCATTTAACACTCGCCCGATCCCCGATTCCGATTCTTAAAGGGCCCGAACCCTCCCTCCCCTCAACACAACGTCTTCCTCCGCCCCCCCGTGTTGTTTATTCCTCCCCCCTCACACACACACAACCCCCCCCTCCCTCTGTATCCCACCCCCCCCATCTCTCTCTCTCTCTCTCTACCCCCCCCCCCCCCCCCCGGGCTACTCACAGCCTCTCTCCTCCGCTCGGCGCGGCGGCCATTTTCAAATTATTTCCAGCGCGTCACAGCGCCAACGGTCGCCGGGCTCTCGCGAGGCGGTTTCTACACTCCCCCCCCCCTCCCCGCCCCTCCCTTTGCTATCGGGAGGGTCTCGACGGTTTCTCCTCCCCCCCCTTCCCCTCCTTCTAACAGGCGGGGCGTGCCGACGGTTTCTCCTTCCCCCCCGCCTTCTATAACAGGCGGGGCGTGCCGACGGTTTCTCCTCCCCCCTCTCGTCACGGGCGGGACGACTGTTTCTTCTTCCCCCCCCCCTCAGTCTAACAGGCGGGGCGTGCCGACGGTTTCTCCTCCCCCCTCTTCGTCACGGGCGGGACGACTGTTTCTTCTTCCCCCCCCCTCACTCTAACAGGCGGGGCGTGCCGACGGTTTCTCCTCCCCCCCCCCTCCTCTGTCTCCCTCGTCACGGGCGGGACGACTGTTTCTCCTTCCCCCCCCTCTGCTATAACAGGTGGGGCGTGGCAACGGTTTCTCCTCCCCCTCCTCGTCACGGGCGGGACGACGGTTTCTCTCCTCCCCCCCCCCCTATCTTTTCCTATCTGGAGGATCTCGACGGTTTCTCCTCCCCCTCCGCGTCACGGGCGGGACGACTGTTTCTCCTTCCCCCCCCCTCACTCTAACAGCGGGGCGTGGTGACGGTTTCTCCTCCCCCTCCGCGTCACGGGCGGGCCGACTGTTTCTCCTCCCCCCCTCCTTCTATAACAGGCGGGGCGTGGTGACGGTTTCTGCTCCCCCCCCTTCTGTCTCCCTCGTCACGGGCGGGCCGACTGTTTCTCCGCCCCCTCCTCCATCTAACAAGGCGGGGCGTGCCGACGGTTTCTCCTCACCCCCTCCCTCCCTTGTCCATCACTGGAGTGGGCGGGGACTATCTCCTCCCCTCTTTACGTCACAGAGTGGGCGGGGACTGTTTCTCCTCCCCTCTCCCTTGTCCATCACTGGAGTGGGCGGGGACTATCTCCTCCCCTCTTTACGTCACAGAGTGGGCGGGGACTGTTTCTCCTCCCCTCTCCCTTGTCCATCACTGGAGTGGGCGGGGACTATCTCCTCCCCTCTTTACGTCACAGAGTGGGCGGGGACTGTTTCTCCTCCCCTCTCCCTTGTCCATCACTGGAGTGGGCGGGGACTGTTTCTCCTCCCCTCTTTACGTCACAGAGTGGGCGGGGACTGTTTCTCCTCCTCCCCCTCCCTCCATGTAGCGAGTTGGGGAGGTGATGTTGCATTTGTACAAGATGTTGTTGGTGTGGCCACATTTACACACTCATGTCTTCGCTCTGAGCACCGTGTTACAGGAAAGATGTAACTAACGATGTCAGGACTCCCATGTGAAGAAAGACTGGATAGACTCGGCTTGTACTCGCTGGAATTTAGAAGATTGAGGGGGGATCTTACAAAATTCTTAAGGGGTTGGACAGGCTAGATGCAGGAAGATTGTTCCCGATGTTGGGGAGGTCCAGAACAAGGGGTCACACAATTTAAGGATAAGACATTCTTGCCATAGAGGGGGTACAGAGAAGGTTCACCAGACTGATTCCTGGGATGGCAGGACTTCCATATGAAGAAAGACTGGATAGACTCGGCTTGAATTTAGGAGATTGAGGGGGGATCTTATAGAAACTTACAAAATTCTTAAGGGGTTGGACAGGCTAGATGCTGGAAGATTGTTCCCGATGTTGGGGAGGTCCAGGACAAGGGGGTCACACAGTTTAAGGATAAGGGTGAAGTCTTCTAGGACCGAGATGAGAAAATCATTTTTCACGCAGAGAGTGGTGAATCTGTGGAATTCTCTGCCACAGAAGGTAGTTGAGGCCAGTTCATTGGCTATATTTAAGAGGGAGTTAGAAGTAGCCCTTGTGGCTAAAGGGATCAGGGGGTATGGAGAGAAGGCAGGTACAGGATACTGAGTTGGATGAAGGAACTGCAGATGCTGGAGAATCGAGGGTTACACAAAAGGCTGGAGAAACTCAGCGGGTGCAGCAGCATCTAAGGAGCGAAGGAGATAGGCGACGTTTCTAGATAGCGCCTATCTCCTTCGCTCCTTAGATGCTGCTGCACCAGCTGAGTTTCTCCAGCTTTTTGTGTAACCCTAAGGAGGAAGTCATCTAGGACCGAAATGAGAAAATAATTTTTCACCCAGAGAGTGGTGAATCTGTGGAATTCTCTGCCACAGAAGGTAGTTGAGGCCAGTTCATCGGCTATATTCAAGAGGGAGTTAGATGTGGCTAAGGAGATAAGGAAATATGGAGAGAAGGCAGGTACAGGGTACTGAGTTAGATGATCAGCCATGATCATATTGAATGGCGGTGCAGGCTCGAATGGCCTATTCCTGCACCTATTTTCTATGTTGTCAAGATGTTGGAAAGGGTTCAGAGAAGATGTTGCCGGGACTAGAGGGTGTGAGCTACAGGGTGAGGTTGAGTAGGCTACGACTCTATTCCTTGGAGAGCACAGGAGGACGATCTTATAGCGGTGTACAAAAATCATGAGAGGAATAGATCGGGCAGAGTCTCTTGCCCAAAGATCCTATGGCGAGCAAGATAGTCCACTGGGCAAAAAAGACGTATTACGGTCATGGGCAGATTCGTGGGTAATTTTCGCCCCCATTTCCGTAATTGGCTTCCGTTTCTCCGCACCAAAGATCCGCAGGATACTAGTGCGGAGACGGAAGCCGGTTACGGAAACATCCCCGTAAAAATCAAAGTTCTTTGGGAAAAATCTTCTCGTTTTCAGAATTATAATTTATTAACACAAACTGTTCCCCCGCAACGCTGATTACACTGCGAGTCAGGTCGGGTCGGGTTACGGAAATGGATGGAAAAAAGGCCCACGTTCCGCTCCATTGCGTTATACACGTCAGCCCATTGCATTTAGCAGGAGTGGTCTATCTTGCTCCGCTAATTGGATCTTTGCTCTTGCCCGGAGTAGGGGAATCGAGGACCAGAGGACGGACGTGGGTTCAAGGTGAAGGGGGGAAAGATTTAATAGGAATCGAAGGTAGTCAAAAATGCTGGAGAAACAGAGTGGGTGAGGCAGCATCTATGGAGCGAAGGAATAAATGATGTTTCGGGTCGACCCGAGACGTCGCCTATACCTTCTTCGGAAGGGTCTCGACCTGAAACGTCGCCTATTCCTATTTCAGAAGGGTCTCGACCCGAAATGTCTCCCATTCCTCTCCAGACACGTTGCCTGTCCCACTGAGTTACTCCAGCTTTTTGTGTCTACCTTCGATTTAAACCAGCATCTGCAGTTCTATATAGAGATCGTGTATAAGTGGCCCAAAATTTTTAAGAAGGAACTGCAGGTGCTGGAAAAATCGAAGGTAGACAAAAGATGCTGGAGGAACTCAGCGGGTGAGTCTGAAGAAGGGTCTCGACCCGAAACGTCACCTATTCATTCGGTCCATAGGTGCTGCCTTGCCCGCTGAGTTTCTCCAGCATTTTTGTCTACCTTTGATTTTTCCAGCATCTGCAGTTCCTTCTTAAACCCTAGGAATCTGAGGGGTAACTTTTGTGGGTGGGTGCACAGTTAATATACAATTAATAAATGAGGACCATTATTATTTGACTTTGATTGTTGACTTTGGAAGGAGTAGGATGGGGACCCACAGTCCTGTTTATATCAACGGGTCGATGGTTGAAAGGGTCAAGAGCTTCAAATTCCTGGGCGTGCACATCTGTGAAGGTCTCTCCTGGTCCGAGAACACAGATGCAATCATAAAGAAAGCTCATCAGCGCCTCTACTTCCTGAGAAGATTACGGAGAGTCGGTCTGTCAAGGAGGACTCTCTCTAACTTCTACAGGTGCACAGTAGAGAGCTTGCTGACCCGTTGCATCGTGGCTCGGTTCGGCAACTTGAGCGCCCTGGAGAGGAAGAGACTACAAAAAGTGGTAAACACTGCCCAGTCCATCATCGGCTCTGACCTTCCTTCCATCGAGGGGATCTATCACAGTCGCTGCCTCAAAAAGGCTGGCAGCATCATCAAGGACCCACACCACCCTGGCCACACACTCATCTCCCCGCTACCAACAGGTAGAAGGTACAGGAGCCTGAAGACTGCAACGACCAGGTTCAGGAATAGCTACTCCCCCACGGACATCAGGCTATTAAACCTGGCTCGGACAAAACTCTGAACATTAATATCCCTCCATCTATTATTTGCACTTTATTAATTTATTAATTCATGTGTGTATTTACGTATAGAATTGTAGTCAATGCCTACTATGTTCTGTTGTGCTGAAGCAAAGAAAGATTTTCATTGTCCTGTCAGGGACACATGACAATAAACTCTTTTGACTCTTTGACTCTTGATTTTGAGTTGGAATCCCATCTAGTAACAATATGTAATTGATATACAAAATGTGTTTTGAATATGATATGTCCATGCTTCTAATAAAAAATATTATATTAAAAAAAAAAGAACTGGCTTCAAGCACCGAAGGGCCTTTGCGATTTTTTTTCGGCGACTGTGGACGTCAGCGACTGACGCCCTGAAAGCCGTCAAGTTGTACGACACTCTGCGTCACAATCGCGTCAAGCCATGACACATCGCGTCAAGCCACGACACATCGCGTCACCCGCCTTCACAACACACGAAGGTGACACCGAAGTATAATAATCGCGTTGGAAATTAACTTATCTGCAATCAATCTGAGGACCAATAACTTTTAAAGAAATAAACCGTTTATTTAACGCCAGCGAAACCCGCAGGATAGCGTACGTCAGCGTGCAACAGCGCCCACAACATGATAAGACACCCAGTTTTGGTCCCCTAATGTGAGGAAGGACATTCTTGCTACTGAGGGAGTGCAGCGTAGGTTCACCAGGTTAATTCCCGGGATGGCGGGACTGTCATACGCTGAGAGAATGGAGCAGCTGGGCTTGTACACTCTGGAGTTTAGAAGGATGAGAGGGGATCTCATTGAAACATATAAGATTATTAAGGGTTTGGACACACTAGAGGCAGGAAACATGTTCCTAATGTCGGGGGAGTCCAGAACCAGGGGCCACACACAATTTAAGAATAAGGGGTAAGCCATTTAGGACTGAGATAAGGAAAAACTTTTCCACCCAGAGATTTGTGAATCTGTGGAATTCTCTGCCACAGAAGACTGTGGCTGGGCTTGTACACTCTGGAATTTAGAAGGATGAGAGGGGATCTTATTGAAACATATAAGATTATTAAAGGTTTGGACACGCTAGAGGCAGGAAACATGTTCCCAATGTTGGGGGAGTCCAGAACCAGGGGCCACACACACACACAGTTTAAGAAGGAGTTAGCCATTTAGAACGTAGATGAGGAAACACTTTTTCTCACAGAGAGTTGTGAGTCTGTGGAATTCTCTGCCTCAGAGGCCGGTTCTCTGGATACTTTCAAGAGAGAGCTAGATAGGGCTCTTAAAGACAGAATAGAATAGAATGGAATAGTTTCTTTCTTGTCATTGTAACATGGACCATGTACAACAAAATTTAAAAATGTCAACCAGTCAGTGCACCATTCGAACCATAAAAGCTAACGATACATACAAGGTAAAATATTAAAAAAGATAAATAACTAAAATAAATATGAAATATGGAAATAGCCACGCATATACACCCAACCCTACATCCTTCTGTCGATTTCACAGTGTACCAACCACAGTCCCTTAGTCCCCGCGTTCCTTGGCGGCTACATTTAGTGCCTTTATAGCAGTGGGGTAAAAACTGTTTTTGAGTCTGTTTGTCCTTGTCCTTATAGATCTGTACCGTCTGCCTGACGGCAACAGTTCAAACAGGGAGTGTCCGGGGTGGGAAATGTCCTTTATAATATTCTGGGATTTTTTTGATGCAGCGGGAACTGTGTAAGACCTTCAAGGTAAGGAGAGGGCAGCCGACAATCCTCTGGGCCAATGTTGTCAATGGCCCTCTGAGCCGCTGTGCAGCTGGTGTACCACACGCATACACAGTATGCAATAAAGGTAGCGGAGTCGGGGGATATGGGGAGAAGGCAGGAATGGGGTACTGATTGGGGATGATCAGCCGTGATCACATTGAATGGCGGTGCTGGCTCGAAAGGGCCGAATGGCCTCTACTCCTGCACCTGTTGTCTGTTGTCGCCTGAAGATATTGAACATTCCACAATCTGTCACGCTCCGACCATGCCGCGACAACCTCCCTTTCAGGCTGCCGCCGAAAATGTTGGCCCCGTGGGACTGGCTTTTGAAACAGACAGATTATTGTGAGGTTATCTAGACTGTGGCTCCTTGTTTGGTCCCTGCAGTTGCAGCGGCGGTTAATTCCACTGGCAGAGAAAATAGGTCCTGGAACGCAGGAAAGTCTTGAGATAGACTCTCAATAGTTCAGCATCACGCCCGTTTAATATTACAATGTACACAGACGGCATTTATACACCAATTATACAACTCTTGTGCCGTGTCTAAACATTAGCACTACCAGTAATTTTCCCCGAGGCTTGTTTATCTAACTTGCAGCGAAGCACTTCCCCCTTGTCCAATGTTCTGCAGATCAATTCCAAGCAGAACCTCTCCAGAGGATACATAGAAACATAGAAATTAGGTGCAGGAGTAGGCCATTCGGCCCTTCGAGCCTGCACCGCCATTCAATATGATCCTGGCTGATCATCCAACTCAGTATCCCGTACCTGCCTTCTCTCCATACCCTCTGATCCCCTTAGCCACAAGGGCCACACCTAACTCCCTCTTAAATATAGCCAATGAACTGGCCTCAACTACCCTCTGTGGCAGAGAGTTCCAGAGACCCACCACTCTCTGTGTGAAAAAATTCACACAGTCTGGTCTCCAAATCTGAGGAAGGACATTATTGCCATAGAGGGAGTGCAGTGGAGGTTCACCAGACTGATTCCTGGGATGTCAGGACTGTCTTATGAACAAAGACTGCATAGACTCGGTTTATACTCTCTAGAATTTAGGAGATTGAGAGGGGATCTTATAGAAACTTACAAGATTCTTAAGGGGTTGGACTGGCTAGATGCAGGAAGATTGTTCCCGATGTTGGGGAGTTCCAGGACAAGGGGTCACAGCTTAAGGATAAGGGGGAAATCCTTTAGGACCGAGATGAGAAGGAATTTTTTCACACAGAGAGTGGTGGGTCTCTGGAACTCTCTGCCACAGAGGGTAGTTGAGGCCAGTTCATTGGCTATATTTAAGAGGGCATTAGATGTGGCCCTTGTGGCTAAAGGGATCAGGGGGTATGGAGAGAAGGCAGGTACGGGATACTGAGTTGGATGATCAGCCATGATCACATTGAATGGCGGTGCAGGGTCGAAGGGCCAAATGGCCTACTCCTGCACCTATTTTTCTATGTTTCTATGTTTCAAAAATACCCAATGACGGCCTCCACCGCCATCTGTGGCAGATTCACCACCCTCTGACTAAAGAAATCCCTCCTCATCTCCTTTCTAAAAGTCCATCCTTTTATTCTGAGGTCCATTGGTCCCAGACTCTCCCGCTAGTGGAAACATCCTCTCCGCATCCTCAGGGTGGAACGGTCGTGCAGATGTTGCTGCCTCAACACCAGACGCCCGGGTTGATCCTCTCTATGGGTGCTGTCTGTTCGGAGTTTGCACGTTCTCCCCGTGACCGCATCGGTTTCTTCCAGATGCTCCGGCTTCCTTCCACATTGTAGGTTAATTGGCTTCTGTCAAAATTGTCCTTAGTGAAGAAGGGTCTCGACCCGAAACGTCGCCTATCTCCTTCGCTCCTTAGATGCTGCTGCACCCGCTGAGTTTCTCCAGCTTTTTGTGTAACCCTGTGTGAGGGATGAAGTGATTAAACCCCACTATTGTAAGGATTCAGGAGAAGATTCTAACTTGTAAACAGGATTCTAACCGATAGAGGCCAGGGAGAGGATGTTGACATAGCTGGGAGTGGGTTTATCAGAACTGTCCTTGAGTGAGGATGGATGGCATAGTATAGCGTAGAAGGAGGGTGATAGATGGGACCCTTGTCAGTAGGGACTAGGGATGAAAGGGGACCCTTGTCAGTAGAGACTAGCTTTAGTTCAGATATAAAAAACTGAGGTAGGTCAGTTGGAGGTGAGAAAACTAGGCCAGGTCAATTGCAACTGGGCATGCTTAATGAGATAAATGAATATTACTAACACACCCCTAGTCGGGAAATTGCTCATTATCATGAACATGCTATGTATGATGTGGGAGGTACTGGGGGACGTACCCATAGACTGTGCACCTCAGTGCTCTGATTGGGAAGAGCCAGAAGGGGAGGTTATGCCAGCAGAATTGTGTGTATAAAGGGGCTTTACTGTTCTGACTTCGGTGTGTCTCAATTTGGAGAGGCACCCGACTCTGCAGACTCGCAAATAAAAAGCATCTCTTGTTTCGATGATTTAGTCTCTGAGCAGTGATTGTGAGCACAAACTATATCTCACACCTGTGTAGGATAGAACGTGTACGGGTGATCGATGGACTTGATTTGAAAATAATAAAGAAAGAGAAAAAAAAAGTATGATCAAGAAGAATGGAATAATTATAATAGAACATTGGAGATATGTTCGTAAATTATCAAGTATAACTCTTCATCTAATCCTTGATCCGAGCTTCAGATTCAAATTCAGTTTTTTTATTCAGTGAGTGAATTTTGGCCGGACTTGTAACCAGACAACTGTTCAAGTTCAAGTGAGTTTATTGCATGTGTGGTGACAACTGTGGTGATCGGAGTACAGAGAAGGTTCACCAGACTGATTCCTGGGATGGCAGGACTTCCATATGTTCCATACTCGGGGGTTACACAAAAAGCTGGAGAAACTCAGCGGGTGCAGCAGCATCTAAGGAGCGAAGGAGATAGGCGACATTTCGGGTCGACGACCTTCTTCAGACTCCGCTGCCTGTTCCATACTCGGCTTGTACTCGCTAGAATTTAGGAGATTGAGGGGGGATCTTATAGAAACTTACAAAATTCTTAAGGGGTTGGACAGGTTAGATGCAGGAAGATTGTTCCCGATGTTGGGGAGGTCCAGAACAAGGGGTCACAGTTTAAGGATAAGGGGGAAATCTTTTAGGACCGAGATGAGGAAAACATTCTTTACACAGAGAGTGGTGAGTCTCTGGAATTCTCTGCCACAGAAGGTAGTTGAGGCCAGTTCATTGGCTATATTTAAGAGGGCGTTAGATGTGGCGCTTGTGGCTAAAGGGATCAGGGGGTATGGAGAGAAGGCAGGTACGGGATACTGAGTTGGATGATCAGCCATGATCACATTGAATGGCGGTGCAGGCTCGAAGGGCCGAATGGCCTCTACTCCTGCACCTATTGTCTATGTTTCTATGTTTCTATGATCACATTGAATGGCTCAAAGGGCCGAATGGCCTCTACTCCTACACCTATTGTCTATTGTCGTAGGGCACAGCCTCGGGAGTAAAGTATTGTTTTGGGAATGAACTGCAGATGCTGGAAAATCGAAGGTAGACAAAAATGCCGGAGAAACTCAGCGGATGAGGCAGCATCGAGACCCGAAACGTCGCCTATTTCCTTCGCTCCACAGATGCTGCCTCACCCGCTGAGTTTCCCCAGCATTTTTGTCCACCTCAGAATCAAACCGCGTACCTTTAGAAAGGAGAGGAGGAGGGGACAATTTACAATTTTATTTAACAGCAGCCTATCAACCTCCACTCCAGCACTTTGTGGTTTGCTTGGAGAAGAAGCTGTTCCTGAATCTGAGGGTACGTGTGCTCAAGCTGTGCCACAGAGGTTTTTTAAATTCTTTTTTAAATTTAAATTTTTTTTTTTAAATTAGAAGCAAGTACATAATAAAAACATTTCATGTATAACAGTCATACATTGCTAATAGGGGGTTTGCACGTAAGGTCACTGGATCACAGGGCTTGACGCACGGAGTCGCTCAATCCATCTGGAGGACATCCATAACTTCCGGTACATGTTATTAATACAAGAGACGAGGATGCAACTAGTAGTGTGGATGGGGGAGAACCAGTGGATGTGGTGTATCTGGACTTCCAGAAGGCTTTCGACAAGGTCCCACATAAGCGATTAGTATACAAACTTAAAGCATATGGTATTGAGGGTTCAGTATTGATGTGGATAGAGAACTGGCTGTCAAACAGGAAGCAAAGAGTAGGAATTAACGGGTCGTTTTCAGAATGGCAGGCAGTGACTAGTGGGGTACCGCAAGGCTCAGTGCTGGGACCCCAGCTATTTACAATATACATAAATGATCTGGACGAGGGAATTGAAGGCAACATCTCCAAGTTTGCGGATGACACTAAGCTGGGGGGCAGTGTTAGCTGTGAGGAGGATGCTAGGAGAATGCAAGGTGACTTGGATAGGCTGGGTGAGTGGGCAAATGTTTGGCAGATGCAGTATAATGTGGATAAATGTGAGGTTATCCACTTTGGTGGCAAACATAGGAAAACCGACTACTATCTAAATGGTGGCCGATTAGGAAAAGGGGAGATGCAGCGCGACCTGGGTGTCATGGTACACCAGTCATTGAAAGTAGGCATGCAGGTACAGCAGGCAGTGAAGAAAGCCAATGGTATGTTGGCATTCATAGCAAAAGGATTTGAGTATAGGAGCAGGGAGGTTCTACTTCAGTTGTATAGGGTCTTGGTGAGGCCACACCTGGAGTATTGCGTACAGTTCTGGTCTCCAAATCTGAGGAAGGACATTATTGCCATAGAGGGAGTGCAGCGAAGGTTCACCAGACTGATTCCTGGGATGTCAGGACTGTCTTATGAACAAAGACTGCATAGACTCGGTTTATACTCTCTAGAATTTAGGAGATTGAGAGGGGATCTTATAGAAACTTACAAGATTCTTAAGGGGTTGGACAGGCTAGATGCAGGAAGATTGTTCCCGATGTTGGGGAGGTCCAGGACAAGGGGTCACAGCTTAAGGATAAGGGGGAAATCCTTTAGGACCGAGATGAGAAGGAATTTTTTCACACAGAGAGTGGTGGGTCTCTGGAACTCTCTGCCACAGAGGGTAGTTGAGGCCAGTTCATTGGCTATATTTAAGAGGGAGTTAGATGTGGCCCTTGTGGCTAAGGGGATCAGAGGGTATGGAGAGAAGGCAGGTACGGGATACTGAGTTGGATGATCAGCCATGATCATATTGAATGGCGGTGCAGGCTCGAAGGGCCGAATGGCCTCTACTCCTGCACCTAATTTCTATGTTTCTATGTTTCTATGTCATACATCGCTAATAGGGGGGGTTGCACGTAAGGTCACCGGGTCACAGGGCTTGATGCACGGAGTCGCTCAATCCATCTGGAGGACATCAGTAACTTCCGGTACATGTTATTAATACAAAAAACGCGTACTTTCCCACCCGTTAAAAACCGCCAAAGTGTTGAATTTTTACGCTGTAAAAAATTGACGGGGTAAGCGGGAGAGACGTGCGCCCAACGCCAGAATTCCAAACGTGAAGCGAAATGGAGGTAAAGAGAAGGGACAACAGCTAAAGTCCTTGGCGAACATTGGCCGTGGAGATATCGGAATCGAAAATATTGGGAATGAAAATTTTACAGCCAGATTTACCAATTCTGACACTTTTTAGATGCCAAATGAAAATCAAGAAAAACCACAAATAATGCCTTAAGGGCCTGTCCCACCAGCACGCAACTATATGCGATGAACGCGATCAAACCGGCAGCAGGGGCCGCGCGGAGGTCGGGTGATCCCCTGTACAGGGCCGGTCCCACCAGCATGCGCCTGCATGCGGCAAGCGCAACTAAACCGGCAGTAGGGGCCGCGCGGAGGTCGGGTGAGTGGCGCAACGCGGCGCAAAGCGAGGCGAACTTGAAGCAAGTCCAAGGTAAGTTCGCCAGGACTTAGAGGGGCACACAGAGAGGGGCACCGAGGCACACACACACACAGGGCCACGGAGCCACACACATAGAGGGTCACGGAGGCACTTACAAATAGTTTCACGGAGGCACGATGTCCGGGCGGTGTGTAAATGTCGCGGCGACTGCGAGCCGACAAACCGTTGCCGCGCGGGATTTTTGGACATTGGCGGTTTTTCGGAGCCCCGCGCGGCGTCGGGACGAACTCGGGATGAACTCCGCACAATTCCGCACGCCTCCCGCGATCGAAGTGGGACCGGCCCCGCGACGACGGACGGCTCAAGCGACCACGTTAGGTCGCGCTAATCGCATCGAGTTGCATGCTGGTGGGACAGGCCCCTTAAGTTGATGAAATGCAGCGAGCAAACGGCCAGTGTTCGCCAAGCACTCTGGCTGTTGTTGTCAACTTCAGCTCTCGCTTCTATCTACCGTCATTTCTCCTCCCTTTTGGAATTCTGAAGTAGGCCAAATGTCTCTCGTGCTGATCCCGATTTCCGTACTTATTTACTGAGCAAAAATGAGACGGTTTTGGCGGGTTTTAACGGGCCCGCCACGCTGGAAAGAATGGTAAGCGCTTACCTGCAGTTCATCGCGTCTACTCCACTTGGTGTAGCGTAGCAAGAGCACGGGTCATGGGTCGTGAAACCTCCCTATATTATCAATATTATCAAGTATTTAATAACTCTGCTTCTATATATATTTTTTTGATATAGATAGAAAATAATAAAGAGAGAGAAAAAAAAAGTATGATCACGAAGAATGGAATGATTATAATAGAACATTGGAGATATGTTCGTAAATTATCAAGGATAACTCTTTATCTAATCCTTGATCCGAGCTTCAGATTCAAATTCAGTTTTTTTATTCAGCGAGTGAATTTTGGCCGGACTTGTAACCAGACAACTGTTCAAGTTCAAGTGAGTTTATTGCCATGTGTGGCGACAACTGTGGTGATCGGAGTACCGAGAAGGTTCACCAGACTGATTCCTGGGATGGCAGGACTTCCATATGTTCCATACTCGGCCTGTACTCGCTAGAATTTAGAAGATTGAGGGGGGATCTTATAGAGACTCACAAAATTCTTAGAAACATAGAAACATAGAAATTAGGTGCAGGAGTAGAGGCCATTCGGCCCTTCGAGCCTGCACCGCCATTCAATATGATCACGGCTGATCATCCAACTCAGTATCCCGTACCTGCCTTCTATCCATACCCTCTGATCCCCTTAGCCACAAGGGCCACATCTAACTCCCTCTTAAATATAGCCAATGAACTGGCCTCAACTACCCTCTGTGGCAGAGAGTTCCAGTGACCCACCACTCCTTCTCATCTCGGTGCAGGAAGATTGTTCCCGATGTTGGGGAAGTCCAGAACAAGGGGTCACAGTTTAAGGATAAGGAGGAAGTCGTTTAGGACCGAGATGAGAATTTCTTTTTCACACAGAGAGTGGTGAATCTGTGGAATTCTCTGCCACAGAAGGTAGTTGAGGCCAGTTCATTGGTCTATATTCAAGAGGGAGTTAGATGTGGCCCTTGTGGCTAAAGTGATTAGGGGGTATGGAGAGAAGGCAGGTACGGGATACTGAGTTGGATGATCAGCCGTGATCATATTGAATGGCGGTGCAGGCTCGAATGGCCGAATGGCCTCGACTCCTGCACCTATTGTCTATGTTTCTATGTTCTCGAAGGGCTGAATGGCCTCAACTCCTGCACCTATTGTCCATGTTTCTATCTTCTCGAAGGGCTGAATGGCCTCAACTCCTGCACCTATTGTCCATGTTTCTATGTTCTCGAAGGGCTGAATGGCCTCTACTCCTGCACCTATTGTCTATGTTTCTATCTTCTCGAAGGGCTGAATGGCCTCTACTCCTGCACCTATTGTCTATGTTTCTATCTTCTCGAAGGGCTGAATGGCCTCTACTCCTGCACCTATTGTCTATGTTTCTATCTTCTCGAAGGGCTGAATGGCCTCTACTCCTGTACCTATTGTCTATGTTTCTATGTTCTCGAAGGGCTGAATGGCCTCTACTCCTGCACCTATTGTCTATGTTTCTATGTTCTCGAAGGGCTGAATGGCCTCAACTCCTGCACCTATTGTCTATGTTTCTATCTTCTCGAAGGGCTGAATGGCCTCAACTCCTGTACCTATTGTCTATGTTTCTATCTTCTCGAAGGGCTGAATGGCCTACACCTGCACCTATTTTCTATGTTTAACCCTGCTCAGATTTGCAGCGGCTGTCTGGAACCATATAACCATATAACAATTACAGCACGGAAACAGGCCATCTCGGCCCTTCAAGTCCGTGCCGAACAACTTTTTTCCCTTAGTCCCACCTGCCTGCACTCATACCATAACCCTCCATACCCTTCTCATCCATATGCCTATCCAATTTATTTTTAAATGATACCAACGAACCTGCCGCCACCACTTCCACTGGAAGCTCATTCCACACCGCTACCACTCTCTGAGTAAAGAAGTTCCCCCTCATGTTACCCCTAAACCTCTGTCCCTTAATTCTAAAGTCATGTCCTCTTGTTTGAATCTTCCCTATTCTCAAAGGGAAAAGCTTGTCCACATTAACTCTGTCTATCCCTCTCATCATTTTAAAGACCTCTATCAAGTCCCCCCTTAACCTTCTGCGCTCCAGAGAATAAAGACCTAAAGGGCCTGTCCCACTAGCGCGCGATTAGACGCGTCAAGCGCGACAAATTTGGACGCGGGGGGTCGCGTGGGGGTCAGGCGATCCCGGTGCGAGTGAAGGGCCTGTCCCACTAGCGCGCGATTACACGCGCGACGTCCGAAGGAAGGACGTTATTTTTCATCACGTGACGATGCGCATGAGCATGCGCGTTGCACGACGTCGGGCAGTGACGTCATCACGCAACGCCACGCTGAAGACGCACAACGTCAAAACGTCATCATGTTAATCACGTTCTGCGCGACAGGATTTTGCCGCGCGTAATTTTTTAAGCAGTGTCGGTTTTTGGACACTACGCGCGATGTCGACACCAGCTACACACAACTCGACGAGACTCCGGCGATCGCAGTGGGACAGGGTCACGCGAGGCCGGGCGACTAAAGCGACCACGGTAGGTCGCGCTTGTCGCGTCTAATCGCGCGCTAGTGGGACAGGCCCTTAAGTCTGAAGAAGGGTCTCGACCCGAAACGTCGCCTATCTCCTTCGCTCCTTAGAAGCTGCTGCACCCGCTGAGTTTCTCCAGCTTTTTGTGTACCCCCCCTAACTTATTCAACCTATCTCTGTAACTTAGCTGTTGAAACCCAGGCAACATTCTAGTAAATCTCCTCTGTACCCTCTCTATTTTGTTGCTATATTTAAGAGGGCGTTAGATGTGGCACTTGTGGCTAAAGGGATCAGGGGGTATGGAGAGAAGGCAGGTACGGGATACTGAGTTGGATGATCAGCCATGATCACATTGAATGGCGGTGCAGGCTCGAAGGGCCGAATGGCCTATTCCTGCACCTATTTTCTATGTTTCTATGTTTCTATGTTGACATCCTTCCTATAATTGGGCGACCAAAATTGTACACCATACTCCAGATTTGGTCTCACCAACGCCTTGTACAATTTTAACATGACATCCCAGCTTCTATACTCAATGCTCTGATTTATAAAGGCTAGCATACCAAAAGCTTTCTTTACCACCCTATCTATATGAGATTCTTTTTGTTGAATAATTTTTATTAGAAGTATAAGTACAGGTGTAAGTACAAATATAAGTACATATAAAAACAACGTTCTTGATAAAGAGATAGGTAATAATTACCATATTTTCTTATATATACTTCTAAACATTTTATTGTAGTTTTTTGTTAGTGAAAAGTAGGAAAGTGTGAGATTCTACCTTCGAGGAACTATGCACGGTTATCCCCAGATCCCTCTGTTCAACTGTATTCTTCAACTCCCACCAGGGGTGACTGCTTTGGTTTGGTTTAAGGTTTGCAACAAATATACCTGTGCATCTTTGGCTTGCAGTGCTCCAGAAAGCTTGCCTCTACCGCCACATGGTGGTGGGCGAGCAGAGATCTTGGAAAAAGGCTGGCGTGGCTCAGCGGGGCAGGCAGGTGACGCAATGCGACGCGGGGGGAGGGGGGGGGAGTGGGGGAGAGAGAGAGAGACGCGCTGACGTCAGCGGGACGCCGCGTGCGTGCCTGAAACTGATGGCAACAAGGAATTGGTTACATTGAAGGGGGGAAAAGATACATTGAGGTCCTCCAGCACCAGGGATACATTGAGGCCAGGTCAGCCCCAGCCCAGCTCAGCTCAGCCCAGCACAGCCCAGCTCAGACCAGCTCAGCACAGCCCACACCAGCTCAGCCCAG
>CAUPSL010000517.1:195635-248135 GCA_963514005.1 Raja brachyura
GCGCCACACGGCCAGCAGGACGAGCAGGGCCGCGCCGGTGGTGACGGTCCGCGCCCGCGTGCGGATGAACGGCAGCACCAGCGCCGCCACGGTGGACATGGCCATCAGCAGCACCGCAAACGCCATCAGCAGCAGGTTCATGCTCTTGCCCAGCAGCTCCCGCGTCCCACGCACCTCCCGGCTCTCCACCTGCGACACCTGTTGCAGCTGCTCCAGGTTCACCAGCTTCACCTGGAAGCCCTCCAACACCTCCTGCCCCACAGACGGGCAACACGCACGGAGACGGGGCGAGGAGGGAGAGGGGGGGGGGGGGGGGAGAAGAAAGGGGGAGAGGTGAGAGGGGAGGAGGGGAGGGGAGAGGGGAGAGGGGAGGAGGAGAGGTGAGGAGAGAGGGAAGGGTGAGCGAGAGCAGGAGAGAGGTGAGTGTGGGGGAAAAGAGGAGGAGAGAGGTGAGGGAGGGGAGAGACGGAGAGGATGAGGGAGGTGATCGAGAGGAGATTAGAGAAGATAGGAGAAGTGAGAGGGGAGGAGGCGAGAGGAGGTGAGGGAGAGATGGGAGGGTGAGCGAGAGCAGGAGAGAGGTGAGCGAGGGGGGGGATAGAGGAGGGCAGAGCGAGAGGCAGAGAGAGGTGAGCAGGGAATAGAGGGGGAGGGAGGAGGGTGGGAGAGGGGACGGGAGTGGGAGAGAGAAGGGGGAGCGGGGAGGTAGGGGAGAGGAGAGGGTGAGAGAGAAGATAAGAGAAGTAGGAGTGGGAGGGGGGGGGGGAGAGAGGACGGAGGGAGAGCGGGGGCAGGGGGGGGGAAATATTATTATCTCACTTAAAGAGGGCGTTAGATGTGGCCCTTGTGGCTAAGGGGATCAGAGGGTATGGAGAGAAGGCAGGCACGGGATACTGAGTTGGGTGATCAGCCATGATCATATCGAATGGCGGTGCAGGCTCGAAGGGCCGAATGGCCTCTACTCCTGCACCTAATTTCTATGTTTCTATGTTAAGCACAAGGGAGGATAAACTCAGCTCGGAAGAGGAAGCGCGTCGGGATAGAAGGAATGGGGATAGATGTTTTTGGGTCGGGACCCATCTTCAGACCATGCGGGCCACAGTGGATATAAGGCCGAGGGGGCTGTGAGCAGTTTTAGGCCCCGTATCTGAGGAAGGATGGTGCTGGCTCTTGGGGAGGGTCCAGAGGAGGTTTACGAGAATCAACCGTCTGAAGTCTGAAGCTGGGTCTCGGCCCGAAACGTCGCCTATCTCCTTCGCTCCATAGATGCTGCTGCACCCGCTGAGTTTCTCCAGCGCGTTTATCTCGTCCATTTACGAGAAACGATCCCAGGAACTAACATACGATGAGCGTTTGACGGCACTGGGCCTGTACTCGCTGCAGTTTAGAAGGATGAGAGGGGGGGACCTCGTTGAAAGGTCACCGAATAGTGAAAGGCTTGGATCGAGTGGATGTGGAGAGGATGTTTCCACTAGTGGGAGAGTCTAGGACCAGAGGGCGCGCAGCCTCAAAATGGAAGGAAGGCAAAAATGCTGGAGAAACTCAGCGGGTGCGGCAGCATCTATGGAGCAGGGAGGTTCTACTGCAGTTGTACAGGGTCTTGGTGAGACCACACCTGGAGTATTGCGTACAGTTTTGGTCTCCTAATCTGAGGAAAGACATTCTTGCCGTAGAGGGAGTACAGAGAAGGTTCACCAGACTGATTCCTGGGATGTCAGGACTGTCTTATGAAGAAAGACTGGATAGACTCGGCTTGTACTCGCTAGAATTTAGAAGATTGAGGGGGGATCTTATAGAAACTCACAAAATTCTTAAGGGGTTGGACAGGCTAGATGCAGGAAGATTGTTCCCGATGTTGGGGAGGTCCAGAACAAGGGGTCACAGTTTAAGGATAAGGGGGAATTCCTTTAGGACCGAAATGAGGAAAACATTCTTTACACAGAGAGTGGTGAGTCTGTGGAACTCTCTGCCACAGAAGGTAGTTGAGGCCAGTTCATTGGCTATATTTAAGAGGGAGTTAGATGTGGCCCTTGTGGCTAAAGGGATCAGGGGTATGGAGAGAAGGCAGGTACGGGATACTGAGTTGGATGATCAGCCATGATCATATTGAATGGCGGTGCATGCTCGAAGGGCCGAATGGCTTATTCCTGCACCTAATGTCTATGTTGTGGCTAAAGGTATCAGGGGGTATGGAGAGAAGGCAGGTACGGGATACTGAGTTGGGTGATCAGCCATGATCATATTGAATGGCGGTGCATGCTCGAAGGGCCGAATGGCTTATTCCTGCACCTAATGTCTATGTTGTGGCTAAAGGTATCAGAGGGTATGGAGAGAAGGCAGGTACGGGATACTGAGTTGGGTGATCAGCCATGATCATATTGAATGGCGGTGCAGGCTTGACTGGCCTACTCCACCTATTTTCTATGTTTCTAGGAGGGAGAGATAGATCGGCGGGGTAGACTCGATGGGCTGAATGGCCTGAGTCTACTCCTGTCGCTTATGAGGGTGGACCTACCCAGATATCTCTGCTGCTCTCGTACGACTGGTAGGCGATCTTCTCCTCCAGACTCGCCAACTCGCTTTTGAGGTTGATGACCTCGTTCTGATGGAGGTCTATCAAGTCGTTCATCTGGATCTGCAACTGGTTCGACCTGAACAAAGGCGACATGGATCAGTACGGCCCCCAGTGTCCGAGCCGAACAAGACGGTGTTGACCCGATCTCCTCTCCCCGCACGTGACCCATGGCAGGGTGCACTGAGAAGGTTCACCAGACTGATTCCTGGGACGTCAGGACTTCCATACGAAGAAAGACTGGATAGACTCGGCTTGTACTCGCTAGAATTTAGAAGATTGAGGGGGATATCTTATAGAAACTTACACAATTTGTAAGGGGTTGGACAGGCTACATAGAAACAGAAAATAGGTGCAGGAGGAGGCAATTCGGCCCAGCACCGCCATTCATTGTGATCATGGCTGATCGTCCCCTATCAACAACCCGTGCCTGCCTTCTCCCCATATCCCTTGACTCCACCAGCCCCTGGAGCTTTATCTAACTCTCTCTTAAATCCATCCAGTGACTTGGCCTCCACTGCCCTCTGTGGCAGGGAATTCCACAAATTCACAACTCTCTGGGTGGAAAAGTTTCTCCTCACCTCAGTCTTAAATGACCTCCCCTTTATTCTAAGACTGTGTGGCCCCTGGTTCTGGACTCACCCAACATTGGGAACATTTTTCCTGCATCTAGCTTGTCCAGTCCTTTTATAATTTTATATGTATCTATAAGATCCCCCCCCCCCCCCAATCATCCTTCTAAACGCCAGTGAATACAAGCCTAGTCTTTTCAATCTTTCCTCATATGACAGTCCCGCCATCCCAGGGATCAATCTGGTGAACCTACGCTGCACTGCCTCAATCACAAGGATGTCCTTCCTCAAATTAGGAGACCAAAACTGTACACAATACTCCACTGGTTCCACTAGTTAGAATAAAGGGGAGGTCATTTAAGACTGAGAAAAAAAAAATGTTACCCAGAGAGTTGTGAATTTGTGGAATTCCCTGCCACAGAGGGCAGTGGAGGCCAAGTCACTGGATGGATTTAAGAGAGAGTCAGATAGAGCTCTATGGGCTAGTGGAATCAAGGGATATGGGGAGAAGGCAGGCACAGGTTATTGATAGGGGACAATCAGCCATGATCATATTGAATGGCGGTGCTGGCTCGAATGGCCGAATGGCCTCCTCCTGCACCTATTTGTGTTTCTGTGAGAGGACAGAGAGGACACTTGATGGGCCTTGTGGCTTAATTCTGCTCTTAGAACTAGACTCCCCACCATTGAAGGGATCTACAGGAGGCGCTGCCTCATAAAGGCAGCCAGCATCACCGGAGATCCATCCTGGCCGCACTGTCAATCCCGTTGCTCCTGTCAGGAAGAAGATGCAGGTTCAAGAACAGCTTCTTCCGACCACCCGTCTATCTCTCAAACTGCCCTGAGTACCACTAACCCAGCATGAAGTTGGTGTTGATTGCAACTATCGTGGTCTGGTTACCTAGGCAAGCTAAGGATTGGGCTGAGTAGAGTTGGGTTGAGTTGGTTGTAGTTGGGTTGGAGTTTGGTTGGATTGAGTTGTGTTGGGTTGACATGCGTTGGGTTGGGTTGTGTTGGGTTGAGGTGGGCTGAGGTTGGTTGAGTTGGATTGAGTTAGGTTGAGTTGGGTTGGAGTTGGATTGGAGATGCGTTGGCATGTGTTGAGTTGAGAAGTTGGGTTGGAGTTGGATTGGAGATGGGTTGTGTTGAGTTGGGTTGACATATGTTGGGTTGGCATGGGTTGTGTTGGGTTGAGTTGGTTTTAGTTGGATTGGCATTGGGTTGTTGGATTGAGTTAGATTGAGTTGACATTTGGTCGAGTTGGTTGGGTCGACTCGGGTTGGGTCGGGTCGAGTCGGGTCGAGTTGGGTTGGATTGAGTTTAGTTGGGTATGGGTTGGGTTGGGTATGGGTTGGGTTGGGTATGGGTTGAGTTGGGTTGGGGACTTGGGTTGGGTTGAGTTGGGTTGAGTTGGGTTGGGTTGGGTTGGGTTCAGTTGGGTTGGGAAGTTGGGTTGGGTTGTGTGGGTGTTGGGTTTGGCTGACCCACCTGTAGGTCTCTAACCTGTAGAATTGGGCTGGGTTGAGTTGAGTTGGGTTGTGTTGGGCTGGGTTGAGTTGAGTTGAGTTGGGTTGTGTTGGGCTGGGTTGAGTTGAGTTGGGTTGTGTTGGGTTGGGTTGTGTTGGGTTGGGTTGGGTTGTGTTGGGCTGGGTTGAGTTGAGTTGGGTTGTGTTGGGTTGGGTTGTGTTGGGTTGGGTTGGGTTGGGTTGTGTGGGCGTTGGGTTTGGCTGACCCACCTGTAGGTTTCCTCCTGCACCATCTTCTCCAGGACCTTGTAGTCCCGGCTAAGCTCCTCAGTCAAGCCGTTAAGGCTGGCCTCCAGCACCAGCTGAGCCTCCTTCAGGTCCGCCATCTCCTCCAGCAGTGACAGGAGGTTCAGGTGCTGGTCTGCCCACTCAGGCGCGCCTGTGCCGCCGGTAAAGTCCCGGTTGGCGGCGGTGGCGGCGGCTGCGTTCTCGGCCTCGGCGTCGGCCCACACCTCGCCGTCGTCCCCCACGTCGCCCTCCTCCTCGGCGCCCGCCTCGCCGTCCGGCTCGAAGCGGACCTGGAGGCCCTTGGGCTCGGCGAGCGCCGGGGCGACGGCGGCCTGCGGCGAGGAGCCCCGCGGCACCGCCAGGCCGCCGGACGCCCGCAGGAGCTGGATGCCGTCCTCGAGCTCGCTCAGGCGCCGGGCGTACTGCCGCAGCCGGCCCCGCAGCTCGGACAGCACCGCGGAGAGGCGCAGGTTCTTCTGCTCGAAGGCCCGGCGCAGCCGCAGCGACTGCGCCCCGCCCGCGCCGCGCAGCAGGTTCAGGTACTCGCCCATGTTGCTGCTGCGAGCCGCCTCTTCCACCCGCACCTGCTCCGACAGCTGCAGCAACTTGCGGCGCAGCTGCGAGCGCTCGGATTGCAGCCGCTGCAGCAGCTCCTCGTCCACCGCCAGGTGGCTGCCCTCCGGGCTCGCCGGGCTCGGGCTGAGCAGCACGGCAGCATCCAACTCCACCAGCTCAGCCGGCACCAACTGCCACGGGGAGAGAGGGAGGGGGGAGAGAGAGAGAATCAGAATCGGACTTTAATTCGCCAAGTATGTTTTGCAACATACGAGGAATTTCATTGGCCAGGTCGGTCATACAATTAAAAGCAACAAATCGCTGAAAAACACATTTTAACATGAACATCCACCACATTTCCCCCTCCACATTCCTCACTGTGACGGAAGGCGAAATAAAGTTCAAATCTCTTCCTTAGTTCTTCCTCGGTCGTGGGCCTCGAGCCCCCGTTGACGACGGGACGATCTTGACTCCCGTAGCCGGCGGCGTTTGGGGCCCTCCGCGTTGAGGCGATCAGCCCCTCCCCCTCCCCTCCCCCTCCCCCTCCCCCTCCCCCTCCCTCTCCCCCTCCCCCAAAAATAACATAACAAGCAATAAGACATAGAAACACAGAAACATAGCCAATAGGTGCAGGAGTAGAGGCCATTCGGCCCTTCGAGCCTGCACCGCCATTCAACATGATCATGGCTGATCATCCAACTCAGTATCCCGTACCTGCCTTCTCTCCATACCCCCTGATCCCTTTAGCCACAACGGCCACATCTAACGCCCTCTTAAATATAGCCAATGAACTGGCCTCAAATACCCTCTGTGACAGAGAATTCCAGAGACTCACCACTCTCTGTGTAAAGAATGTTTTCCTCATCTCGGTCCTAAAGGAATTCCCCCTTATCCTTAGACTGTGACCCCTTGTTCTGGACTCCCCCAACATCGGGAACAATCTTCCAGCATCTAGCTTGTCCAACCCCTTAAGAATTTTGTAAGTTTCTATAAGATCCCCCCTCAATCTTCTAAATTCCAGCGAGTACAAGCCGAGTCTATCCAATCTTTCCTCATATGAAAGTCCTGCCATCCCAGGAATCAGTCTGGTGAATCTTCTCTGTACCCCCTCTATGGCAAGAATGTCTTTCCTCAGATTTGGAGACCAAATCTGTACGCAATACTCCAGGTGTGGCCTCACCAAGACCCTGTACAACTGCAGTAGAACCTCCCTGCTCCTATACTCAAATCCTTTGGCTATGAATGCTAACATACCATTTCCTTTCTTCACTGCCTGCTGCACCTGCATGCCTACTTTCAATGACTGGTGTACCATGACACCCAGGTCTCGTTGCATCTCCCCTTTTCCTAATCCGCCACCATTCAGATAATAGTCTACCCTAATGTTTTTGCCACCAAAGTGGATAACCTCACATTTATCCACATTATACTGCATCTGCCATGCATCTGCCCATTCACTCAGCCTATCCAAATCACCCTGCAGCCTCCAAGCATCCTCCTCACACCTAACTATACCCCCCAGCTTGGTGTCATCTGCAAATTTGGAGATGTTGCATTGAATTCCCTTGTCCAAATCATTAATATATATTGTAAATATCTGGGGTCCCAGCACTGAGCCTTGCGGTACCCCACTAGTCACTGCCTGCCATTGTGAAAAGGACCCGTTTACTCCTACCATTTGCTTCCTGTCTGCCAGCCAGTTCTCTATCCACATCAATACTGAACCCCCAATACCGTGTGCTTTAAGTTTGTATGCTAATCTCTTATGCGGGACCTTGTTGAAAGACAATTGCATGTATAGTAAAACAAAGTCACTAAAATATTAAAACGATTTTAAAAGCACATAAAAGGGTTAAGATTAGAAGATTAAGGTTACCTACATGTTGGGTTATGGAAAAGCTACAGTAAACACCAGTGTTTTTAGACCTGATTTAAATGAGGTTACAGTCTGTGCACACCTCAGATGTTCAGGGAGCTAGTTCCACAGGCGTGGAGCATAAAAACTGAACGCTGCTTAGTGGAGTCGGGGGATATGGGGAGAAGGCAGGAACGGGCTACTGATTGGGGACGATCACATTGAACGGCGGTGCTGGCTCGAAGGGCCGAATGGCCTCTACTCCTGCACCTGTTGTCTGTTGACTTTGAGAACGAGTCTGAGCGTTTTAGATTCTCACCTTAAACCGATCTAAACCTATCTTTGGCTCGTTTAAGAGTGAGTCTTTAAAGCTATTGAGACATGTACGAGCTCCTACGCACATTCCACGTACTTGCCGCGAGTTTGATTTTTTTTTTAAATTCGGGGGAGTTCTTGGGCGAACCCGCGTCGTGGGCGGTGGGATGAATCTTTACCTTGCGGCTCCGGATCCTGCTGATGGTCCCCTGCAGGGAGAAGCGAGGGGCCGAGAACTCCATCCGGTTCCTGCCCCGGTTCAGCACCTCCCCCTCCGCCGGCTCCTCCGGCCCCGGGTCGTCCCCTCTGGTCCCGGGGGGGGAGTCGTTCTGCCAGGGCGGCCCGTCGCCCAGCGCCGCCTCCGGGTCGCCTTTGGGCAGCGCCAGGCTGGTATCGGAGACCGCCACCAGCCTCTCCCCAGAGACGCTGGGCCCCGGCTCCCTGGAAGCCCCAAATAGATATCGCATGCCCCTCGACAGCATTCCCTTCACCATGTTGAACGCCAGGCTTCATCGCGCACGACTACGGGGGGAAAAAAACACACACACACATACACGGGGGAGATGTCATCTTTAAGTTAATGTTAAACGCTGAAGGGAGAATGAGTTGGAGGTGTGTGTGAGTCTACACCATTCAATCACGGCTGATCTATCCCTCCCAACCCCATTCTCCTGCCTTATAACCATATAATAATTACAGCACGGAAACAGGCCTTCTCGGCCCTACCAGTCCGTGCCGACCATTTATTTTCCCCTAGTCCCATCTACCTGCACTCAGACCATACCCCTCCATTCCATTCCCGTCCATATACCTATCCACTTTACTTTTAAATGTTAAAATCGATCCTGCCTCCACCACTTCTGCAGGAAGATCATTCCACACAGCCACCACTCTCTGAGTAAAGAAGTTCCCTCTCATGTTACCCCTAAACTTCTGTCCCTTAATTCTCATGTCATGCCTTCTCCCTGTAACCCCTGACACCCGCCCTAATCAAGAATCTATCTATCTATCATAAGGTCACAAGGAATAGAAACATAGAAATTAGGTGCCGGAGTAGAGGCCATTCGGCCCTTCGAGCCTGCACCGCCATTCAATATGATCACGGCTGATCATCCAACTCAGTATCCTGTACCTGCCTTCTCTCCATACCCCCTGATCCCTTTAGCCACAAGGGCCACATCTAACTCCCTCTTAAATTTCGCCAATGAACTGGCCTCAACTACCTTCTGTGGCAGAGAGTTCCACAGATTCACCACTCTCTGTGCGAAAAAAAATGTTTTTCTCATCTTGGTCCTAAAGGAATTCCCCCTTATCCTTAAACTGTGACCCCTTGTCCCGGACCTCCCCAACATCGGGAACAACCTTCCTGCATCTAGCCTGTCCAACCCCTTAAGAATTATCTTTAAAAGTTTCCCCCCTCAATCTCCGAAATTCTAGCGAGTACAAGCCGTGTCTACCCAGTCTTTCTTCATATGGAAGTCCAGCCATCCCAGGAATCAGTCTGGTGAACCTTCTCTGTACTCCCTCTATGGCAAGAATGCCTTTCCCCAGATTTGGAGACCAAAACTGTACGCAATACTCCAGGTGTGGTCTCACCAAGACCCTGGATAGGAGCAGAATTAGGCCATTCGGCCCATCGAGTTTACTCCGCATGGCTGATCTATCTATCACTTCTAACCCCCTTCTCCCCATAGCTCCTGACACCCGTACTAATCAATAATCTATCAAAGTTTAAGAAGGAACTGCAGATGCTGGAAAAATTGGAGGCAGATGGAATGTTGGCCTTCATAACAAGAGGATTTCAGTACAGGAGCAAAGAGGTTCTTCTGCAGTTGTATAAGGCTCTGGTGAGACCACACCTGGAGTATTGTGTACAGTTTTGGTCCCCTAATTTGAGGAAGGACATCCTTGTGATTGAGGCAGTGCAGCGTAGGTTCACCAGATTGATCCCTGGGATGGCGGGACTGTCATATGAGGAAAGATTGAAAAGACTAGGCTTGTATTCACTGGAGTTTAGAAGGATGAGGGGGGGGGATCTTATAGAAACATATGAAATTATAAAAGGACTGGACAAGCTAGATGCAGGAAAAATGTTCCCAATGTTGGGCGAGTCCAGAACCAGGGGCCACACAGTCTTAGAATAAAGGGGAGGCCATTTAAGACTGAGGTGAGAAAAAACTTTTTCGCCAGAGAGTTGCGAATTTGTGGAATTCCCTGCCACAGAGGGCAGTGGAGGCCAAATCACTGGATGGATTTAAGAGAGAGTTGGATAGAGCTCTAGGGAGTAGTGGAGTCAAGGGATATGGGGAGAAGGCAGGCACGGGTTATTGATTGGGGACGATCAGCCATGGTCACTATGAATGGCGGTGCTAGCTCGAAGGGCCGAATGGCCTCCTCCTGCACCCATTGTCTATGTTTCTATGGACGTTCCGGTTTTCAGGCTCCTGTACCGTCTTCCCGATGGCGGGGGTGAAATGAGCGCGTGATCAGGGCGGTGTAGATCTCTGATGAAGCTGCCTGCCTTTTTTGAGGCAGGGACCCCTATAAAGGCCTTCTATGGTGGCAAAGTCCTTGCGTTCTGAAGTTGGGACTGTCCTGCAGTGGAGCCAAGCTCAGAGAGTTTGCCTTGGTTCAGTTTTACGGTCGACAAAAACGCCGGAGAAACTCAGCGGGAGAGGCAGCGTCTATGGAGCGAAGGAATGGGTGACGTTTCGGGTCGAGACCCTTCTGGAGAACTGTTGAAGGGGCGGGAAGAAGAAAGGAAGAGGCGGAGACAGTGGGCTGTGGAAGAAGCTGGGGAGGGGAGGGGAAGGAGGGAGAAAGCAGGGACTACCTGAAATTGGAGAAGTCAATGTTCATACCGCTGCGGTACAAACAACCTCATATTTCACTTTGGGTAGTTTACACCCCAGCGGTTCGAACATTGATTTCTCCAATTTCAGGTAGTCCCTGCCCTCTCCCTCTTTCCCCTCCGCTTCCCAGCTCAAAAAAAAGCATGCAGGTACAGCAGGCAGTGAAGAAAGCGAATGGCATGTTGCCCTTTATAACAAGAGGAGTCGAATATAGGAGCAAAGAGGTCCTTCTGCAGTTGTACAGAGCCCTAGTGAGACCACACCTGGAGTATTGTGTGCAGTTTTGGTCCCCTAATTTGAGGAAGGACATTCTTGCTATTGAGGGAGCCCAGCGTAGGTTCACCAGGTTAATTCCCGGGATGGCGGGACTGTCATATGCTGAGAGAATGGAGTGGCTGGGCTTGTACACTCTGGAGTTTAGAAGGATGAGAGGATATCTCATTGAAACTATTCTCATATAAGATTATTAAGGGCTTGGACACGCTAGAGGCAGGAAACATGTTCCCAATGTTGGGGGAGTCCAGAACCAGGGGCCACACACAGTTTAAGAATAAGCAAAAGGATTTGAGTATAGGAGCAGGGAGGTTCTACTGCAGTTGTACAGGGTCTTGGTGAGACCACACCTGGAGTATTGCGTACAGTTCTGGCCTCCATATCTGAGGAAGGACATTATTGCCATAGAGGGAGTGCAGAGAAGGTTCACCAGACTGATTCCTGGGATGTCAGGACTGTCTTATGAACAAAGACTGCATAGACTCGGTTTATACTCTCTAGAATTTTGGAGATTGAGAGGGGATCTTATAGAAACTTATAAAATTCTTAAGGGGTTGGACAGGCTAGATGCAGGAAGATTGTTCCCGATGTTGGGGAGGTCCAGGACAAGGGGCACAGCTTAAGGAAAAGGGGGAAATCCTTTAGGACCGAGATGAGAAGGACTTTTTTCACACAGAGAGTGGTGGGTCTCTGGAACTCTCTGCCACAGAGGGTAGTTGAGGCCAGTTCATTGGCTATATTTAAGAGGGAGTTAGATGTGGCCCTTGTGGCTAAGGGGATCAGAGGGTATGGAGAGAAGGCAGGTACGGGATACTGAGTTGGATGATCAGCCATGATCATATTGAATGGCGGTGCAGTCTCGAAGGGCCGAATGGTCTACTCCTGCACCTAATTTCTATGTTTCTATGTTTCTAATAAGGGGTCGTCCATTTAGAACGGAGACGAGGAAACACTTTTTCTCACAGAGAGTTGTGGAGTCTGTGGAATTCTCTGCCTCGGAGGGCGGTGGAGGCCGGTTCTCTGGATGCTTTCAAGAGAGAGCTAGATAGGGCTCTTAAAGATAGCGGAGTCAGGGGATATGGGGAGAACGCAGGAATGGGGTACTGATTGGGGATGATTAGCTCGAAGGGCCAAATGGCCTCTATTCCTGCACCTATTGTCTATTGTCTATTTTCACCGTCTATATCTCTCGTCTCCCTTATCCCGAACCAGCGTGAAGAAGGGTCTCGACCCGAAACGTCACCCATTCCTTTTCTCTCCAGAGATGCTGCCTGACCCGCTGAGTTGCACCTATCAGTGAAACCTATCAGGCAACCGAACAATCCTACCAGAGACATAGAAAAAAGGTGCTGGAGGAGGCCATTCGGCCCTTTTAGCCAGCACAGATAGCCTCAGAATTAAGGGACGTTCCTTTAGGAAGGAGACGAGGAGGAATTTCTTCAGCCAGAGGGTGGTGAATCTGCGGGATTCGTTGCCACAGACGGCGGTGGAGGCCACAAGTCAGTGGGTATTATTGAGGCAGAGATGTCTAGATTCTGTCTGACGAAGGGTCTCGACCTGAAACGTTGCCTATTTCCTTCGCTCCATAGATGCTGCCTCACCCGCTGAGTTTCTCCAGCAGTTTTTGTCGACCTTCGATTTTTCCAGCATCTGCAGTTCCTTCTTAAACATCGATAGATTCTTGATTAGTACGGGTGTCAGGGGATAAGGCAGGAGAATGGGGTTAGGAGGGAGAGATAGATCAGCCATGATTGAATGACAGTGTAGACTCGATGGGCCGAATGGCCTTATTTTGCTCCTGAATACACACCTCCAACTCATTCTTCCTTCAGCGTTGAACGTGGATGGAACATTTTCATCGCAGCCGATACACAGGAAGGGGAACAGGCCATTCAGCCCTCCCTCCCCGTACTGGCCCTCCCCACCCACCCCTTCGGTTCGGAGACACACGGCGGGAAACAGGCCCTTCGGCCCACCGGTTCTGTGCCAGCCCTCCACCGGCAACTGTCAGCAGCCCACCTTCACCCAACTGTGGGTGGGGCACCCAGGGGTGGGGGTGATGTCATAGGGGGGGCGGTCCCTGGTGATGTCACGGGGGGGGGGGCGACACTTGATGATGTCACAGGGGAGGGCGAGCGCCAACATCCCGAGCTTCGATTGGTCTCGGCTCGGTACGGAAACAGACCCTTCGGCCCATCCATTCAATGCCGGCCCTTCCCCACCTGTTCACACAGTAGTTTAGTTTGGAGATATACAGCGCGGAAACAGGCCCTTCGGCCCACCGAGTCTTGCTATTGAGGGAATGTCTCCAGCATTTTTGTCTACCATGACTTCTGCAGTTGTACAGGGCCCAGGTGAGACCACACCTGGAGTATTGTGTGCAGTTTTGGCCTGTTGGCCTTCACAACAAGAGGAGTTGAGTATAGGAGCAAAGAGGTCCTTCTCCAGTTGTACAGGGCCCTGGTGAGACCACACCTGGAGTATTGTGTGCTGTTTTGGTCCCCTAATTTGAGGAAGGACATTCTTGCTATTGAGGGAGCCCAGTGTAGGTTCACCAGGTTAATTCCCGGGATGGCGGGACTGTCGTATGCTGAGAGAATGGAGCGGCTGGGCTTGTACACTCTGGAGTTTAGAAGGATGAGAGCGGATCTCATTGAAACACATAAGATCTGAAGAAGGGTCTCGACCCGAACCGTCGCCTATCTCCTTCGCCCCTTAGATGCTGCTGCACCCGCTGAGTTTCTCCAGCTTTTTGTGTAACCCTAAGATTATTAAGGGTTCGGACACGCCAGAGGCAGGAAACATGTTCCTGCCTCTAGCATGATTTTGGGGGAGTCCAGAACCAGGGGCCACACACAGTTTAAGAATAAGGGGTCGGCCATTTAGAAAGGAGACGAGGAAACACTTTTCTCACAGAGAGTGGTGAGTCTGTGGAATTCTCTGCCTCAGAGGACGGTGGAGGCCGGTTCTCTGGATGCTTTCAAGAGAGAGCTAGATAGGGCTGTTAAAGATAGTGGAGTCAGGGGATATGGGGAGAAGGCAGGAACGGGGAACTGATTGGGGATGATCAGCCGTGATCACATTGAATGGCGGTGCTGGCTCGAAGGGCCGAATGGCCTCTACTCCTGCACCTATTGTCTATTGTCATCGATCACCCATTCACATGTTAGTTTAGTTCAGAAAGTTTAGTTTGGAGATACAATGTGGAAACAGGCCCTTCGGCCCACCGGGTCCAGTCTCTCCAGCATTTTGTGCCTATATTTGTCCCGATGCATCGCTAAGCTCGCGAGGCTTGGTGTTGGGGCCGCAACTGTTCACCATATATATTAATGATTTGTGAAGAGGGAATTAGGAGAAACGCTAGCAAGTTTGCGGATGACACAAAGCTGGGTGGCAGTGTGAACCGCGAAGAGGATGTTAGGAGGTTGCAGGGTGACCTGGACAGGTTGAGTGAGTGGGCAGATGCGTGGCAGATGCAGTATAATATAGATAAATGTGAGGTTATCCACTTTGGCGGCAAAAACAAGGGGGCAGATTAATCTCAATAGGTAAACAGAGAAACATAGAAATTAGGTGCAGGAGTAGAGGCCATTCGGCCCTTCGAGCCTGCACCGCCATTCAATGTGATCATGGCTGATCATCCAACTCAGTATCCCATACCTGCCTTCTCTCCATACCCCCTGATCCCTTTAGCCACAAGAGCCACATCTAACTCCCTCTTAAATATAGTAAGGGGGAGGTACAACGAGATCTGGGTGTTCTTGTACACCGGTCACTGAAAGTTGGCGTGCAGGTACAGCAGGCAGTGAAGAAAGCTAATGGCATGTTGGCCTTCATAACAAGAGGATTTCAGTACAGGAGTAAAGAGGTCCTTCTGCAGTTGTACAGGGCCCTGGTGAGACCACACCTGGACTATTGTGTGCAGTTTTGGTCTCCTAATTTGAGGAGGACATCCTTGTGATTGAGGCAGTGCAGCATAGGTTCACCAGATTGATCCCTGGGATGGCGGGACTGTCATATGAGGAAAGATTGAAAAGACTAGGCTTGTATTCACTGGAGTTTAGAAGGATGAGGGTAGGGGGGGGATCTTATAGAAACATATAAAATTATAAAAGGACTGGACAAGCTAGATGCAGGAAAAATGTTCCCAATGTTGGGCGAGTCCAGAACCAGGGGCCACACAGTCTTAGAATAAAGGGGAGGTGAGAGAAAAAAGAAATTCACCCAGAGAGTTGCGAATTTGTGGAATTCCCTGCCACAGAGGGCAGTGGAGGCCAAGTCACTGGATGGATTTAAGAGAGAGTTGGATAGAGCTCTAGGGGCTAGTGGAGTCAAGGGATATGGGGAGAAGGCAGGCACGGGTTATTGATAGGGGACGATCAGCCATGATCACAATGAATGGTGGTGCTGGCTCGAAGGGGCCGAATGGCCTCCTCCTGCACCTATTTTCTATGTTTCTATGGTTGTGGAAGGCTCATTAACGTACCTCAGAGGTAGTGGAGTTACACTCTGCCCACTCCAACACCCCACGAGGTACAGCTGAACCCCCCCCCCCCCCCCGATTCCGGGGATAGTCGCGAACTAGATCGGCCCCCAGTGCACGGAATAAATCCCGCAGATTCAGAAAACCGGAAATAAAACCAGAATCTCACAGCGAGTAACAGGCCCTTCCATGCTGACCATCAAACCCTGTCCCACCTGCTCGCGTTTGGCAATAGACAATAGGCATAGGAGCAGGCCATTCGGCCCTTCCAGCCAGCACCACCATTCCTTATGATCATGGCTGATCATCCACAATTAATACCCCGTTCCTGCCTTCTCCCCATATCCCTTGACTCCACTAGCCCCTAGAGCTCTATCCAACTCTCTCGTGAAAGCATCCAGAGAATTGGCCTCCACCGCCTCCTGAGGCTGAGAATTCCACAGATTCACAACTCTCTGTGTGATAATGTTTTTCCTTATCTCCGTTCTAATTCATAAACTGGGTGTGGCCCCTGGTTCTGGACTCCCCCAACATCAGGAACACGTTTCCTGCCTCTAGCTTGACCCAACCCTTAATAATCTTATAAGATTATTAATAATCTTGTATAAATTTCAATTAGCCGACCCCTTATTCTTAAACTGTGTGTGTGGCCCCTGGTTCTGGACTCCCCCAACATCAGGAACATGTTTCCTGCCTCTAGCGTGTCCAAACCCTTAATAATCTTATATGTTTCATTGAGATTGGCTCTCATCCTTCTAAACTCCAGAGTGTACAAGCCCAGCCGCTCCATTCTCTCAGCATATGACAGTCCCGCCATCCCGGGAATTAACCTTGTAAACCTACGCTGCACTCCATCAATAGCAAGAATGTCCTTCCTCAAATTTGGAGACAAAAATGCACACAATACTCCAGGTGTGGTCTCACCAGGGCCCTGTACAACTGCAGAAGGACCCCTTTGCTCCTGCACTCAACTCCTCTTGTTATGAAGGCCAACAGGCCAAAACTGCACACAATACTCCAGGTGTGGTCTCACCAGGGCCCTGTACAACTGCAGAAGGACCCCTTTGCTCCTGCACTCAACTCCTCTTGTTATGAAGGCCAACAGGCCAAAACAGCACACAATACTCCAGGTGTGGTCTCACCAGGGCCCTGTACAACTGCAGAAGGACCTCTTTGCTCCTGCATTCAACTCCTCTTGTTATGAAGGCCAACAGGCCAAAACAGCACACAATACTCCAGGTGTGGTCTCACCAGGGCCCTGTACAACTGCAGAAGAACCTCTTTACTCCTGTACTGAAATCCTCGTGTTATGAAGGCCAACGTTCCATTAGCTTTCTTCACTGCCTGCTGTACCTGCATGCCAACATTCAGTGACCGGTGTACAAGGACACCCAGGTCTCACTGCACCTCCCCCTTACCTAACCCAATCCCATTGAGATAATAATCTGTCCCCTTGTTTTTGCCGCCAAAGTGGATAACCTCACATTTATTCTAAGACTGTGTGGCCCCTGGTACTGGACTCGCCCAACATTGGGAACATTTTTCCTGCATCTAGCTTGTCCAGTCCTATTTATAATTGTATATGTTTCTATAAGATGGTCCCCCCTCATCCTTCTAAACTCCATGTCCATGTTCAGCAGCCGCTTCTTCCCTGCAGCCACCGGGCTATTAAACACAATACAAACTGCGTGGACTTGGCGCTGTCCGTGCGGAGTTTGCACGTTCTCCGCGTGGGTTTCCTTCCCACGCATTCCAAAGGCGTGCAGGCGTGTCGGCTTGCGTGAGTCTCAAATTGTCCCTTGTGTGTGGGATAGCGCTAGTGTGCGAGGCCGATCGGTGGTCGGCGCGGACTCGGTGGGACGCAGGGCCAGTTTCCATGCTGTTTCTCAACCGTCTACAATCAAGTGTAATCTAATCAACCTCGCTATAACAGCGACATAACGTCGCGACTCGATGCCTTTCCAAATGACGGCGATCGGTTCAAATAGCTGACGTTTCAAACGGGGCTCTTCCTCAGACTGAGGGCCGAATTCTACTCCCGCTAATTACGACTTTAAATCGTCACGACTGTGGCTTTAAAACGGAAACAATGTACGAGGCGCAGCCCAGAAACACAAGGTACCTTGCATGCGCACGCACAAATGTCCAGAGAAAGGAATCAATAGACAATAGGTGCAGGAGTAGAGGCCATTCGGCCCTTCGAGTCAGCACCGCCATTCAATGTGATCATGGCCGATCATCCCCAATCAATACCTCGTTCCTGCCTTCTCCCCGGACTCCTCTATCTTTAAGAGCCCTATCTAGCTCTCTCTTGAAAGTAACCAGAGAACCAGCAGTACCCCTTTACTGCCTTCTCACCATACCCCTTAACTCCGCTATCTTTAAGAGTCCTATCCAGCTCTCTCTTGAAAGTATCCAGAGAACCGGCCTCCACCGCCCTCTGAGGCAGAGAATTCCACAGACTCACAACTCTCTGTGAGAAAAAGTGTTTCCTCGTCTCCGTCCTAAATGGCCACAGATTCACCACTCTCTGGGTGGAAAAGTTTCTCCTCGTCTCCGTTCTAAATGGCCGATCATTCATTCTTAAACTCTGTGTGGCCCCTGGTTCTGGACTCCCCCAACATCGGGAACATGTTTCCTGCCTCTAGCGTGTCCAAACCCTTAATAATCCTTTAAGATCCCCTCTAACCCTTCTAAACTCCAGAGTGTACAAGCCCAGCCGCTCCATTCTCTCAGCGTATGACAATCGTGTCTCCCGCTCAGAGAGTAAGGCCTGTTATAGACCATAGACAATCGGTGCAGGAGTAGAGGCCATTCGGCCTTTCGAGCCAGCACTGCCATTCAATGTGATCACGGCTGATCGTCCCCAATCAGTACCCCGTTCCTGCCTTCTCCCCATATCCCCTGACTCCGCTATCCAGAAAGGCCTGTTGTCTGATCATTTGAGGTTCACAGATAGAGTTAGTTTTGCTCATTTTCTTCATAACTAGGAATAGAATCAGGCCATTCGGCCCCAAATCATCTTTTTATTTATTCCAGAATTAGAAACATAGAAATTAGGTGCAGGAGTCGGCCATTCGGCCCTTCGAGCCTGCACTGCCATTCAATATGATCATGGCTGATCATCCAACTCAGTATCCCGTACCTGCCTTCTCTCCATACCCCCTGATCCCCTTAGCCACAAGGGCCACATCTAACTCCCTCTTAAATATAGCCAATGAACTGGCCTCAACTACCCTCTGTGGCAGAGAGTTCCAGACACCCACCACTCTCTTTGTGAAAAAAGTCCTTCTCATCTCAGTCTTAAAGGATTTCCCCCTTATCCTTAAGCTGTGACCCCTTGTCCTGGACCTCCCCAACATAGGGAACAATCTTCCTGCATCTAGCCTGTCCAACCCCTTAAGAATTTTGTACGTTTCTATAAGATCCCCTCTCAATCTCCTAAATTCTAGAGAGTATAAACCGAGTCTATCCAGTCTTTCTTCATAAGACAGTCCTGACATCCCAGGAATCAGTCTGGTGAACCTTCTCTGCACTCCCTCTATGGCAATAATGTCCTTCCTCAGATTTGGAGACCAGAACTGTACGCAATAGACCAGAACTGTACGCAATACAGTTCCAGGGACCCACCGCTCTCTGTGTGAAAAAAAGTCCTTCTCATCTCGGTCCTAAAGGATTCCCCCCTTATCCAATTGTCCAAATGGCCGAGTCTACTCCGCCATTCAATCACGGCCGGTCTGTCTCTCCCTCCTAACCCCATTCTCCTGCCTTCACCCCCCCCCGCCACTAGCCAAGGACGAGCCGATCGTCCCATCGATCACCCGAGTCTAGTTCTGAGACGCAGCGCGGAAACGGGGGGGGGGTGAAGTGGATTGTGTTTCGTCTCTCCCCCCACCCCCCCCCCCCCAACGTTAATTCCACGCGACAAGCAGAGAAAGAATTGACCTCAGTACCACTCCAAACGACCCACGGCACAGAATGACAGACTAAAAATATTTTTCAAACTAAACCTTTAATGAATCTTCTTTGTATATTTTTTTGTGTTTTCCTTTGTCCAAAGTACTATTGGGCAGAACAGAACCCCTCTCCTCTCCTCTCCTCTCTCTCTCTCTCGCACGCACGCACGCACTCCGGATGCCCGGCAAAGGGTAAGTGGTCACATTTGAAAAAGCTCGGACAACAGGAGCCTCCTAATAATTCAGATCGCAAAAGTCCCTCATTTTTAATTTTTTTTTAAATTAATCTCACCTTTTTTTTTTCGTTTTAAACATTCAAATGTAGAATTAAGTGAATCAAACCAGCTTTTTTTATTTATTCCAGAATTGTCCAAAAAATCTAAACGAATAAATATGAAAAAAAAAGCATGAACGTGGCGACTATGTTTTTTTTTTTTTGCACATATTTTACAACTATCTTTTTTGTTTCTCCCCCCCCCCCCCCCGTCCCCACCCCCGCCTCTCGCCCCTCCCCAGCGATGTTTAAAATCCGTGTGCCTGTGTGTTTGTCACCTTGCGATTGAGTGGGGATCCAGTTAAGAGCCGACAACGTCCCATGATTCACAAAAAAAAAAATCCCTGACCTCTCCCCGCCGGTCCGTCGGTCCTCCGTGCTCTGCGGCCGACTGGTCTTTAAAGAGGGCCGTTTTTGTGGATCGAGACTCCTGTAATACTTATTTACATCTTCAGTGGACTCAGCAGAGACAAACGCGACGAAAGGGAGGAGAGAGAGAGAGAGAGAGAGAGAAGCAGAAGAAGGAAAAAAAAAACAAAACAAAGGCTTTCTTTTAAAAAGGTACAGCGTCGCGAGGAAACAAAAGTGACATCGAATAAAACGAGTGGTCTCGGAAACACTTCTTGCTTCGAGAAAGGGGTGGGTTTTTTTTTTCTCCTCCATTCGCCGTCGATGGGCAGGGCAGGGCAGGGCAAGACAACACAAGTGCGCACAAACACAAGAGAAAAACGCAACCTAACAAGTCGTGGGGTGGGGGGTGGGGTGGGGGTAGGATGGAGAGGTGGTATCCGGGCAAATCGCAAAAGAAAAGTTCCCAAAGTTTTCAGTAAGTTTTACCCCCGTCTGCGAAACTCACTCCACAAGTTCAGCGGGCACTTTTATCCCCCCCCCCCCCCCCACTCTTCCCCAGTGCCTCTCTATCGCGCGTGTTGTGGTTGGTTTTCTTAAAGCGAGTCCGACGAGACAGTGCGAGGAGAGCAGGTTATGCGCATTTTTACAGTCACGTTTCTTCTTTTTTTAAAAAAAAAATCTCCCCTCGTGGACTGCCCGCTCTTCCTTTTTTTTTCCCCCTCCTTCCCTTCTTCTCCTCCTCCTCCGCCGCTTTGCTCCTTCCTTCCTTCTGTCCGTCCGTCCGTCTGCGCAGGTTCAGGCGAGGCCAAATCCTTCCGAGCACTCCTGGATGGCCAGCAGCAGCATGTGGCGGAGTTTCTCGTAGCTCTCGTAGGCCGGCAGGTCCAGCTGGTTGAAGCTGTGGACGGAAAGAATGGCGGTCAGAGTCCTTGCCTCATATAACCATATAACAATTACAGCACGGAAACAGGCCATCTCGGCCCTTCAAGTCCGTGCCGAACAACTTTTTTCCCTTAGTCCCACCTGCCTGCACTCATACCATAACCCTCCGTACCCTTCTCATCCATATGCCTATCCAATTTATTTTTAAATGATACCAACGAACCTGCCGCCACCACTTCCACTGGAAGCTCATTCCACACCGCTACCACTCTCTGAGTAAAGAAGTTCCCCCTCATGTTACCCCTAAACCTCTGTCCCTTAATTCTAAAGTCATGTCCTCGTCTTTGAATCTTCCCTATTCTCAAAGGGAAAAGCTTGTCCACATCAACTCTGTCTATCCCTCTCATCATTTTAAAGACCTCAATCAAGTCCCCCCTTAACCTTCTGCGCTCCAGAGAATAAAGACCTAACTTATTCAACCTATCTCTGTAACTTAGCTGTTGAAACCCAGGCAACATTCTAGTAAATCTCCTCTGTACCCTCTCTATTTTGTTGACATCCTTCCTATAATTGGGCGACCAAAATTGTACACCATACTCCAGATTTGGTCTCACCAACGCCTTGTACAATTTTAACATTACATCCCAGCTTCCATACTCAATGCTCTGATTTATAATCGATTGTGGAAGTTACAAAGAAGCTACTTTAAGTTATAAACAAGTTACTTATTTTTACTTTTGTATTCTTAATAAATACATTCATATCCTTGTATTAGACATTGGAAACATTTAGGAATTATAAGGATAGAACATCTTTACAGGAATGGGAAATTTCTCTCATTTCAAGAGTTGAAAGATATTTATGGATTGCACTCAAATTTACAAATCAGACATTATTATAAATCAAATACGCAAGATTATAGAAATAGAGAACCAGGTTTACTGGATGAAGTGCTTAATAAGCATCCAAACACAGAGAAATTAATAGCATATATATATAATATCCTTTTGGACAGGGCAATACCAACAACAGAATCATTTCGACAAATATGGGAAAATGAAACTGGTTTACCGATATTAAAAACTTTTGGGAAGAAAGTCTACAACGTATACATCTCCCTTCGTTAAATGCCAGACATACTTTGATACAATTCAAAGTATTACATAGATTACATTAGTCAAAAAAGAAATTAAATAGAATTTTTCCTAATATATCACCATTGTGTGATAAATGTCAGCACATAGAAGCTGATTTAACGCATAGTTTTGTAATATGCACAAAACGTACTAGTTATTGGACTGAGATTTTAAGACGGGGGGGGGGGGTGGGGGGGGGAAGAGGGAGAGACTTTTTTTCTTCAAGTTCTTACCTTCCCGGAGCTGTGATCATTTTTCGGATCACATTCTCCGGGCTCTGCGGCCTACCATCGCTGGAAGCCTCCTCGGACTGTCGTGAGCCCACAGCGGGGCGCGGATCCCTTGCCTGGGATCGCTCCCACCGCGGACTTTATCACCAAGGGCTCGCAGTCTCGAGGGGAGGGGGTGAGGCTAGTAGTCGGGAGCTCCAACTCCGTGGAAGGCCCGACGCGAGGTTCGTTTGGCCGCCGCGGGGAAGCTGAGGCCCCGCGAGGTCCTCCCCCGATGCGGCTCGATGCGGACGGGCCCGAACGCTGGCTACCGTCCCTTCAACGGGGGCTCGAGGGAAGAGCAAGGGGAAGGACTTGAACTATATTTCGCCTCCCCCCCCCCCCCAAGTTTTTGTGATTCGCTTTCCGCGAGACAGCGGGGGTGGGACTGCCGATTGTGGGAGGGCGGCGATTGGACGAGAGAGACGTCGGTCAGTGGGCAATGGGGGCGGGAAATGATGATTCAGCGCGATGATTGGAGGAGGGAGGAGTGGGGGTGGGACTGAGGATAGAGCGCGGCGATTGGAGGAGGGAGACGTGGCACAGGCCTGCGCCTCATTCACGGGGGTCAGACGCGAGCCGTGCCCCCAGGCGCGCAGCCTGCGCAGAGAAGCAGCGCCGAACCCAGCTCAACTCTGCCCGGGCTTACGAGGAAATACGGGCAGCGCGGAGAAGCAGCGCTGGTGTCCCGTCAGTCCAGGCAGGGCTGTAGGTTAACCTGGCGGGACAGGCAGAGTTGAGCTGCTTTTAGCGCTGGATTGAGCCTCCGAAGCTGCGCGCGTGTGCGTGCGTGACTGCCAAAAAATTGTGTGTGTCCCCTGTCCCCCGTCTCCTCCATCTTTTGATAGCGAGTTCCGCTCTTGCGTGGTGGAGGTTAAAAGGTGTGTTTGTTGTTTTGTCTCCAAGATGGCTGCAGGAAGGGAGCGTGAACGCTGGCGCCTTTAGCTGCCGCTGCTCTCTCTTTGAATTGTGTCGTGTTGATGTCCCGACTATTTTTTTGTTTTTTTGGGGGGTTTTTTCTACTTATGTGTTTTGTAATCTGCTCATTAAATTTTCTACTCCGCCCTTGAGGGTCTTTGAAAGGCGCCCATAAGTATAATGTTAATAATACTAATAACAACATTCATAAACACTCACCAAGTGTGAGCAGAGGGCAGCCTGTCGGTCGAGCGATCGTCCCGGTGGATCTGGAACTTCTGGATCCCGTTCATCCCTTCGAGAGCCGCAAAACCCTGCAGGGGAACCTTGGAGGTGCCGGTAACGAACTGCAGGAACTTGGCACGATCGGCCTGGTCGAAGGAACGCAAAGCCCGCCAGAACCACTGGATCTGTTGGGGGGAAGAGGGTAGCGAGAGGCGGGAAGACGTTACACAGGGTTCCTGGCCACCAAGTTTTTTTTTTTTAAACAAATTTTAAATAGAGAAAGAAAGAGATAAGAGAAACTGTAAACTAATAGAAAGAAGTAAAAAAAAACAAGAAAGAAAGGCGAATATAACGATTGTGGAGATAAAACCGGGATGTGTTGAGTATAGTTTTAAAGAAGGAACTGCAGATGCTGGAGAATCGAGGGTTACACAAAAAGCTGGAGAAACTCAGCGGGTGCAGCAGCATCTAAGGAGCGAAGGAGATAGACGACGTTTCGGGTCGAGACCCTTCTTCAGACTTGTTGAGTTGAGGAGGCCATTCGGCCCTTCGAGCCAGCACCGCCATTCATTGTATTCATGGCTGATCGTCCCCTATCAATAACCCGTGCCTGCCTTCTCCCCGTATCCCTTGACTCCACTAGCCCCTAGAGCTCTATCCAACTCTCTCTTAAATCCATCCAGTGATTTGGCCTCCACTGCCCTCTGTGGCAGGGAATTCCACAGATTCACAACTCTCTGGGTGAAAATGTTTTTTCTCACCTCAGTCGTAAATAGAAACATAGAAAATAGGTGCAGGAGGAGGCCATTCAGGCCTTCGAGCCAGCACCGCCATTCATTGTGATCATGGCTGATCGTCCCCAATCAATAACCCGTGCCTGCCTTCTCCCCATATCCCTTGACTCCACTAGCCCCTAGAGCTCTATCCAACTCTCTCTTAAATCCATCCAGTGACTTGGCCTCCACTGCCCTCTGTGGCAGGGGATTCCACAAATTCACAACTCTCTGGGTGGAAAAGTTTTTTCTCACCTCAGTCTTAAATGACCTCCCCTTTATTCCAAGTCTTTATTTTTGTGTTGAACAAGTTTACTTCTTTAAAAACATCAATAAACGGAGACCATATTTTAAAAAGCAGTTCTGGAGTTCAATAAAGACAAATCTAATTTTTTCCAAATGGAAGGTCTCGGTCATTTCTGTAATCCACAGTTAATTTGTGGGGTCTGCTGGTTTTTTCCAAAATATAAGTATTCATTTTTTCGCAGTTATTAGACTGTAATCAAGAAAGTGTCCCTGGCTTATAAGTAAGTTTCTTGGCCAGGTATTCACATACAAGGAATTTGCCTCGGCGCTCCACCCACAAGTGACAACATGACACACAGTGACAGTTACGAATGACTCAGAAAACACAAAACATTAATAATAATAAGACATTAATGATAAAACACCATTGATCAAGCACGAGAACCAACAAAATACCAGATCAAAGGGAGGCTACAGATTTTTGGCTGTTGAGTAGAGCAACTACTCGTGGATAAAAACTGATTTTATGTCTGGCTGTGGCGGCTTTGACAGTCCGGAGTCGCCTTCTAGAGGGAAGTGATTCAAAGAGTTTGTTAGAAACCAAGCGGGTGCAACAGCATCTAAGGAGCGAAGGAGATGAACTGCCGTTTCAGCAGCATCTAAGGAGCGTGCCGAAACGTTGCCTTCGCTCCTTAGATGCTGCTGCTCCCGCTGAGTTTCTCCAAACTTACTTACTATCTAAAAGGGTATTATAAATATAAGATATTCATTTATCTGTATTGGGATGTCGGTTCAGACAAAGGATTTCTGGGCCCCTAAATCTATAATCTTGCATATGTAATTTTACATACTCTAAGTTGTAAATATCTTCTGCTGTAATTCCTGAAAAGAGAGGAAAGTCCCATTTTGATAAAAGGTCTCCCACCATTTTAATTCCACGAGCTTTCCATTGAACAAATCCTCTATCTCAGACAAACGGTTTGAAGGCAGGATTATTTGCAATAGGGAGGAAAAGAGATAAATTACCCAATTTTAAAGTCTGTTTTAATTGTTTCCAGATACGGATAACATAGAAACATAGACACCAGGCGCAGGAGTAGAGGCCATTCGGCCCTTCGAGCCTGCATCGCCATTCAATATGATCATGGCTGATCATCCAACTCAGTATCCCGTACCTGCCTTCTCTCCATACCCCCGATCCCTTTAGCCACAAGGGCCACATCTAACGCCCTCTTAAAGATAGCCAATGAACTGGCCTCAACTACCTTCTGTGGCAGAGAATTCCACAGATTCACCACTCTCTGTGTGAAAAATGTTTTTCTCATCTCGGTCCTAAAAGACTCCCCCCTTATCCTTAAACTGTGACCCCTTGTTCTGGACCTCCCCAACATCGGGAACAATCTTCCCGCATCTAGCCTGTCCAACCCCTTAAGAATTTTGTAAGTTTCTATAAGATTCCCCCCTCAATCTTCTAAATTCCAGCGAGTACAAGCCGAGTCTATCCAGTCTTTCTTCATATGAAAGTCCTGACATCCCAGGAATCAGTCTGGTGAACCTTCTCTGTACTCCCTCTATGGCAAGAATGTCTTTCCTCAGATTTGGAGACCATAACTGTACGCAATACTCCAGGTATGGTCTCACCAAGACCCTGTACAACTGCAGTAGAACTTCCATGCTCTTATACTCAAATCCTTTTGCTATGAATGCCAACATACCATTGGCTTTCTTCACAGCCTGCTGCACCTGCATGCCTACTTTCAATGACTGGTGTACCATGAGACCCAGGTCTCGTTGCATCTCCCCTAATTGGCCACCATTCACACTATGTATAATTGGGTTTTTGCCACCAAGTGTTTGGCGGGAGAGAATCCGGCAATCGTTCCCGCATCGCGACAAAATAAACGGCACAGAGTGCTGGAGTAAGTCAGCGGGACAGGCAGCATCTCTGGAGAGAAGGAATGGCAGTCTAGGTCTCTCGTTTCCCTCTCCCCTGACTCTGTCTGAAGAAGGGTCCCGACCCGAAACGTCGCCCATTCCTTCTCTCCGGAGATGCTGCCTGTCCCTGCCTGAGTTACTCCAGCTTGTTGGAAAAATCGAAGGTAGACAAAAATGCTGGAGAAACTCAGCGGCTGAGATAGCATCTATGGAGCCAAGGATATTGGCGACTTTTAGGGCTCTTAAAGATAGCGGAGTCAGGGGACATGGGGAGAAGGCAGGAACGGGGAACTGATTGGGGATGATCAGCCGTGATCACATTGAATGGCGGTGCTGGCTTGAAGGGCCGAGTGGCCTACTCTGATGCAGGATCTCGACCCGAAACGTCGCCCATTTCCTTCGCTCCACATAGATTCTGCCTCAGCCGCTGAGTTTCTCCAGCATTTTTGTCTACCACCTTTTTGTGTCTATCTTCAGTTTAAACCAGCATCTGCAGTTCCTATCTAGCGAGGTACAGGGAAAAGCTTTTGCTCGGCATAGAGGGAAGATTTTTACGAGGGGGGGGGACAGTTTAGTGGAGGTATGCGGGGCAGGTTTTTTTTTAACACAGAGAATAATGGACTGTTTAAGAAGGAACTGCAGATGCTGGAAAATCGAAGGTCGACAAAAGTGCTGGAGAAACTCAGCGGGCGTGGCAGCATCTATGGAGCGAAGGAAATAGGCAACGTTTCGGGCCTAAACCCTTCTTCAGACTGATGGAGGGTGGGGGGGGGGGAGAAGAAAGGATAAAGGAGGAGGAGGAGCCCGAGGGCTGAGGGAGATCTAGGAAGGGGAGGAGACAGCAAAGGGTAACGGAATTGGGAGAATTCAATGATCAGGCCACCGGGATGCAGACTCCCTGAGCGGAATATGAGGTGCTGCTCCTACAATTTGCGGTGGTGCTCACTCTGGCCGTGGAGGAGCCCCAGGACAGAGAGGTCGGATACGGAATTGGAGGGGGAGTTGAGGTGCTGAGCCACCGGGAAGTCAGGTTGGTTAATGCGGACCGAGCGGAGGTGTTCGGCGAAACGATCGCCAAGCGTATGCGGACCCAGCGGATGAATAATGGACTGTATTCAGCGGTGCTGGCTGGAAGGGCCGAATGGCCTCCGCCTGCACCTATTGTCTAGGTATGTTACAAAACTTACCTTGAGCAGCGCTGCAGTTCTGCCACTCCCCGTGTGCGTGACTTTGGCGGCTTTCAGAGGGGGGCGGGCTTAAAGTGTCGTTTATCTACAGTGGGAAAATCGATCCACGTCGGGCGATTTCGTTGCGGAAGAAAAATCACTCAGACATTTCATTCATGAAGGTATTTTTAAATTACGCTAGATTATTTATTATCTAGAGTAATCTAAAAATCACCTTCAAAAGCCGTGAGCGCCGTCAACGGGAAGGATTTTGCGTAGGGGAGAAAAAAATGTACACAGTTTATTTTTATATTAAAAGTTGGTTTTTATGGAGGCTTTAATCATATTTTCATGTTGCGAAATGGGGTCCAAAAAAAATGTATGAACCGGCTGTATTTTTCCTCCCGACTTCACCGCAAACCACAACGTTCCATTCCACCGCATTCCACTAAAACCCACTCGCTAGTTGATTTAAATGGCCATTAATTTACAGGCATTAAACACTAAATTCCTTCCATTTGGCTCAGAAATTCATGAAACTGAGATTTAAAAATTATGTTATATTGTGGATTATTGTGTGAATGTTATTTGGACACTTAGGCAATTTAAAAAAAGTTTATCTTTTCTTAAGAAATGGATAGATAGATGTTTAGATCTACTCATTGAATTTTGTAATTAGCTACAATTAGATAACGAACTAATTATATGCTTTACTTTCAGGTCATCCAAGTAAGATTGTTTCATATTTGTTTCAGAATGCTTCAATCTATAATAACTGAAAATTTCATTGAGTTCTCTTAATTTTTAAGAAAGTTATGGGCTTTTAACTGTTCCAGATCACAGCTTTTGAGTTGAGTCAATGGAAAAGGCAATGGGGAACAAGATGCTAATTTCCGAGTATGAAAATGGCCATAACTTTCTTAATACTGAAGATATGAAAGTGAATTAGGTGTCAAATTAAACTTCTTTTTATGCTTTATCTGATAAATCGCAGACTTGATTTTTAAAATCTCAACATTTTGTAACTTTGCTCTACTGTCGACGTTTGATGGATAGTCTTCGACTGCAGAGCACGCAAACACAAGCTTTTCATTTTACCTCGGTACACAGGACAATAAACAAAACTTAAAACATTATAAACGAGGTCCCCATATCTGAGGAAGGATGTGCCGGCTCTGGAGAGGGTCCAGAGGAGGTTTTTTTTACAAGAACAGATCCCAGGAACGAGTGGGTTAACGTACGATGAGCGTTTGTCGGCGCTGGGCCTGTACTCGCTGGAGTTTAGAAGAACGGGCGGGGGGGGGAGACGACCTCATTGAAACGTCACCGAAAAGTGAAAGGCCCGGATAGAATGGATGTGGAGAGGATGTTTCCACTAGTGGGAGAGTCTAGGACCAGAGGGCACACAGAGCCTCAGAATTAAAGGACATAGAAACATAGAAACATAGAAAATAGGTGCAGGAGTAGGCCATTCGGCCCTTCGAGCCTGCACCGCCATTCAATGTGATCATGGCTGATCATCCAACTCAGTATCCCGTACCTGCCTTCTCTCCATACCCCCTGATCCCTTTAGCCACAAGTGCCACATCTAACGCCCTCTTAAATATAGCCAATGAACTGGCCTTCCTTTAGGACGTTCCTTTAGGAAGGAGGCGAGGAGGAATTTCTTTAGTCAGAGGGTGGTGAATCTGTGGAATCCGTTGCCACGGATGGCGGTGGAGGAAGAAACTCAGCGGGTGGGGCAGCGTCTATGGAGCGAAGGGAATAGGTGACGTCTCGGGTTAAGAAGGGTCTCGACCCGAAACGTCACCTGTTCCTTCGTTGGAGAATGGGGGAAAGATAGATCAGATATGTGAAGGGAGGAAGTGCAGATGCTGGCTTGGTTTAAACCGAAGATAGACACAAACTGTATAACAATGACAGCACGGAAACAGGCCTTCTCGGCCCTTCCAGTCCGTGCCGACCATTGATTTTCCCCTAGTCCCATCTACCTGCACTCAGACCATACCCCTCCATTCCGTTCCCGTCCATATACCTATCCACTTTACTTTTAAATGTTAAAATCGATCCTGCCTCCACCACTTCTGCTGGAAGATCATTCCACACAGCCACCACTCTCTCAGTAAAGAAGTTCCCCCTCATGTTACCGCTAAACTGATGTCCCTTCGACACAAAAAGCTGGAGTAACTCAGCGGGACAGGCAGCGTCTCTGGAGAGAAGATACGGGCGCCCATTCATGCCTTTTCTCCAGAGATGCCGCCTGTCCCGCTGAGTTACTCCAGCTTTTTGTGTCTATCTTGGGTAGATCAGCCATCTTGGAATCGAACGGCCTGCTTCTGCCCCTTAAACCTATGTACGCCCTTCAGCCAAAGGATGCCGGGGGGGGGTGCCACACCGGGCCTACAAGACCCACCTGCAAGGAGTTGACCTGGTACTTGTGGTATTCAGTGTTTGCTTTCAAGTCATCGATGTCGATCGTCGGCAGGCCAGAGATGAGCAGCTCCAACTCCTGCTCGGTGAAAATCGATATCAAGCGCTTGGGAATAATCTCGTAGAAGCCCTCCAGGAAGGCAGCCAGCTGTTTCCGGATAGCACCTGCCCCAAAAAACACGGGAAAAACACCGGTCAGATCTACCTGTTCAACCGAGGGCAGCCAGATTGTATTGGATATGGAAACAGAGAACCAGCGGGGTCACACACAGTTTAAGAATAAGGGGACTGAGATGAGGAAAAACTTTTCCACCCAGAGAGTTGTGAATCCGTGGAATTCTCTGCCACAGAGGGCAGTGGAGGCCGATTCACTGGATGTTTCCAAGAGAGAGTTAGACAATAGACAATAGGTGCAGGAGAAGGCCATTCGGCCCTTCAGGCCAGCGCCGCCATTCAATATGATCATGGCTGATCATCCCCAATCAGTACCCCGTTCCTGCCTTCTCCCCGTATCCCCCGACTCCGCTATCTTTAAGAGCCCTATCTAGCACCCTCTTGAAAGCATCCAGAGAACCGGCCTCCACCGCCCTCTGAGGCAGAGAATTCCACAGACTCACAACTCTCTGTGAGAAAAAGTGTTTCCTCGTCTCCGTTCTAAATGGCCGACCCCTTATTCTTAAACTGTGTGTGTGTGTGTGTGTGGCCCCTGGTTCTGGACTTCCCCCAACATCGGGAACATGTTTCCTGCCTCTCTCTCTCATCTTCCCCTCTCCAGTGTCCAAGCCCTTAGCAATCTTATATGTTTCAATGAGATCCCCTCTCATCCTTCTAAACTCTCGCAGCGGCGCGTAACGCTAACGGCAGGTACTCGGGAAACGCGGAAACTCGTGACGTTTTTTCAACAAGAGTTGGAAATTTTCCAAGAGTAAAAAAAACACTCGTGATGAAGTGCCAGGCGTTTGATTTTTTTTAAACTCGGGAAGAGTTCGTGGGTGAACTCACATCGTGGGACAGGGGCTTAAGGGTGGAGATCGCCCCTCACCCGGGGGAGGGGGGAGGGCGAGGGGGGATGAGAGACATATCCCTTGATTCCGTTAGCCCCAAGAGCTAAATGTAACTCTCCCTCAAAAAGGCCCACACACTCACATCCCACACAATGCTTCCCCACAGCTATCCGACTACTAAACACAACTCAAACAAAAATCTGAACTTTAATAGGCATGCAGGTGCAGCAGGCAGTGAAGAAAGCGAATGGTATGTTAGCTTTCATAGCAAAAGGATTTAAGTATAGGAGCAGGGAGGTTCTACTTCAGTTGTATAGGGTCTTGGTGAGACCACACCTGGAGTATTGCGTACAGTTCTGGTCTCCAAATCTGAGGAAGGACATTATTGCCATAGAGGGAGTGCAGAGAAGGTTCACCAGACTGATTCCTGGGATGTCAGGACTGTCGTATGAACAAAGACTGCATAGACTCGGTTTATACTCTCTAGAATTTAGGAGATTGAGAGGCGATCTTATAGAAACTTACAAAATTCTTAAGGGGTTGGACAGGCTAGATGCAGGAAGATTGTTCCCGATGTTGGGGAGGTCCAGGACAAGGGGTCACAGCTTAAGGATAAGGGGGAAATCCTTTAGGACCGAGATGAGAAGGACTTTTTTTCACACAGAGAGTGGTGGGTCTCTGGAACTCTCTGCCACAGAGGGTAGTTGAGGCCAGTTCATTGGCTATATTTAAGAGGGAGTTAGATGTGGCCCTTGTGGCTAAGGGGATCAGAGGGTATGGAGAGAAGGCAGGTGTGGGATACTGAGTTGGATGATCAGCCATGATCATATTGAATGGCGGTGCAGGCTCGAAGGGCCGAATGGCCCACTCCTGCACCTAATTTCTATGTTTCTATGGCAATTTATCTGATTATTTAAGATTCGAGTGAGATTATCGTCGTGTGTCCCTGATAGGACAATGAAATTCTTGCTTTGCTTCAGCACAACAGAACATAGACGCCATTGACTAAAGAACAGATCAGTGTGTCCGTATACCATGATATACGTAAACACACACACATGAATAAATAAACTGATAATTGTCTATAAATGTTCAGAGATGTGTTTGAGTTGAGTTTAATAGCCTGATGGCAGTGGGGAAACAGCTATTCCTGAACCTGGATGTTGCAGATTTCAGGCTCCTGTACCTTCCACCTGAAGGCAGCGGGGAGATGAGTGTGGGTCCTTGATGATGCTGCCAGCCCTTTTGAGGCAGAGACTGCGATATAAACCCTCGATGGTGGGGGAGGTCAGAGCCGATGATGGACTGGGCAGTGTTTACTACTATTTGTAGTCTTTTCCGCTCCTGGGCGCTCGAGTTCCCGAACCAAGCCACGATTTATTCAGCCTGAAGAAGGGTTTCGGCCCGAAACGTCGCCTATCTCCTTCGCTCCTTAGATGCTGCTGCGCCCGCTGAGTTTCTCCAGCCTTTTGTGTACTCAAGCCACGATTTATGTGTGTATATATATATATTCAATGGTATACGGACACACTGAGCTGTTCTGTAGTCAATGCCGTCTATGTTCTGTTGTGCTCAAGCAAAGCAAGAATTTCATTGTCCTATCAGGGACACACGACAATAAAACTCACTTGAACTTGAGCGTAATCGCATTTTCGTACAAAATATGGAAAATTCGTACTACTTGGCAGCGCCGTATACCCGATACTCTGACTGACGAAGGCTAACGAGTCGAGTCTAGGAGCAAAGAGGTCCTTCTGCGGTTGCACAGAGCCCTAGTGAGACCACACCTGGAGAATTGTGTGCAGTTTTGGCCTGTTGGCCTTCATAACAAGAGGAGTTGAGTACAGGAGCAAAGAGGTCCTTCTGCAGTTGTGCAGAGCCCTGGTGAGACCACACCTGGCGTATTGTGTGCAGTTTTGGTCCCCTAATTTGAGGAAAGACATTCTTGCTATTGAGGGAGCCCAGCGTAGGTTCACCAGGTTAATTCCCGGGATGGCGGGACTTTTCATACGCTGAGAGAATGGAGCGGCCGGGCTTGTACACTCTGGAGTTTAGAAGGATGAGAGGGGATCTTATGGGAGTCCAGAACCAGGGGCCACAGTTTAAGAATCAGGGGTGAGTCATTTAGAACGGAGATGAGATGAGAGGGGATCTTATTGACACATATAAGATTGTTAAGGGTTTGGACACGCTGGAAGCAGGAAACATGTTCCCGATGTTGGGGGAGTCCAGAACCAGGGGCCACACACACAGTTTAAGAATAAGGGGTCGGCCATTTAGAACGGAGACGAGGAAACACTTTTTCTCACAGAGAGTCTGTGGAATTCTCTGCCTCAGAGGGTGGTGGAGGCCGGTTCTCTGGATGCTTTCTAGAGAGAGCTAGATAGGGCTCTTAAAGATAGCGGAGTCAGGGTATATGGGGAGAAGGCAGGAACGGGGAACTGATTGGGGATGATCAGCCGTGATCGCAGTGAATGGCGGTGCTGGCTGGAAGGGCCGAACTGTTTGCTCCTGCACCTATCGTCTATTGTCGCCACTGCTCCCGGCATGCGCCACGGACGGGCCAAACTCACCGGTCATCTTCATCTGGCACACCAGATGGACGTACTCCTTCTTGTTCTCCTCCGTCACCACGATGTGAGCGCCGTTCGGCTTCAGCTCCCGGACCTCGCACACGCCAAACTCTTGCACCTGCGGGGAGAGCGAGAGCGAGAGTCGGTCGGCGGTTCTCGGCCCGCTTCCCCCCACCCCCGCGGACCGCAGCTCGGTGGAGGGGGGGAATGGGGGGGGGGGGGAACATTGAAGAAGCGAATGGAGAGAATGGAGCGGCTGGGCTTGTACACTCTGGAGTTTAGAAGGATGAGAGGGGATCTTATTCAAAACATATAAGATAACAAGAGGAATCGAATATCGGAGCAAAGAGGTCCTTCTGCAGTTGTACAGGGCCCTGGTGAGAACACACCTGGAGTATTGTGTGCAGTTTTGGCCTGTTGGCCTTCACAACAAGAGGAGTTGAGTACAGGAGCAAAGAGGTCCTTCTGCAGTTGTACAGGGCCCTGGTGAGACCACACCTGGAGTATTGTGTGCAGTTTTGGCCTGTTGGCCTTCACAACATGAGGAGTTGAGTATAGGAACAAAGAGGTCCTTCTGCAGTTGTACAGGGGTCTGGTGAGACCACACCTGGAGTATTGTGTGCAGTTTTGGTCCCCTAATTTGAGGAAGGACATTCTTGCTATTGAGGGAGTGCAGAGTAGGTTCACCAGGTTAATTCCCGGGATGGCGGGACTGTCATATGCTGAGAGAATGGAGCAGCTGGGCATGTACACTCTGGAGTTTAGAAGGATGAGAGGGGATCTTATTGAACCATATAAGATCGTTAAGGGTTTGGTCACGCTAGAGGCAGGAAACATGATCCTGATGTTGGGAGAATCCAGAGCCAGGGGCCACACACACAGTTTAAGAAAAAGGGGTCGGCCATTTAGAATAGAGACGAGGAAACAGTTTTTCTCACAGAGAGTGGTGAGTCTGTGGAATTCTCTGCCTCAAGAGGGCGGTGGAGACCGGTTCTCTGGATACTTTCAAGAGAGAGCTAGATAGGGCTCTTAAAGATAGCGGAGTCAGGGGATATGGGGAGAATGCAGGAACGGGGTACTGACCGGGGATGATCAGCCGTGATCACAGTGAATGGCGGCGCTGGCTCGAAGGGCCGAATGGCCTACTCCTGCACCTATTGTCTGTTTTCCCATAGCGAGCGAGGAAGGTGGTGGGAAAAAAACGGACGGATCCCCGAAATATTCACCGGGAGAAGAGAGTGGGATGAATCCAGGCGGGATATTAAAACATTCATGGAGAGACTGGTAGACAAAATTGCTGGAGAAACTCAGCGGGTGAGGCAGCATCTATGGAGCGAAGGAAATAGGCAACTTTTCGTGCCAAAACCTTTCTTCAGACTGATGTGCGGATGGGGGGGGGAGGAGGCAGGAAGAAGAAAGGAAGAGGCGGAGACAGTGGGCTGAGGGAGAGCTGGGAAGGGATGGAGAAAGCAGGGACTACCTGAAATTGGAGGTCAATGTTCATACCACTGGGGTGCAAACTGCCCAAGCAAAATATAGAAACATAGAAAAATAGGTGCAGGAGTAGGCCATTCGGCCCTTCGAGCTTGCACCGCCATTCAATGTGATCATGGCTGATCATCCAACTCAGTATCCTGTACCTGCCTTCTCTCCATACCCCCTGATCCCTTTAGCCACAAGTGCCACATCTAACGCCCTCTTAAATATAGCCAATGAACTGGCCTCAACTACCTTCTGTGGCAGAGACTTCCAGAGACCCACCACTCTCTGTGTAAAGAATGTTTTCCTCATCTCGGTCCTAAAGGAATTCCGCCTTATCCTTAGAGTGTGACCCCTTGTTCTGGACTCCCCCAACATCGGGAACAATCTTCCAGCATCTAGCTTGTCCAACCCCTTAAGAATTTTGTAAGTTTCTATAAGATCCCCCCTCAATCTTCTAAATTCCAGCGAGTACAAGCCGAGTCTATCCAATCTTTCCTCATATGAAAGTCCTGACATCCCAGGAATCAGTCTGGTGAATCTTCTCTGTACCCCCTCTATGGCAAGGATGTCTTTCCTCAGATAAGGTGCTGCTCCTCCAATTTACGGTGGGACTCACTCTGGCCATGGAGGAGGCTCAGGACAGAGAGGTCGGATTGGGATTGGGAATGGGAGGGGGAGTTGAAGTGCTGAGCCACCGGGAGATCGGGTCGGTTATTGCGGACCGAGCGGAGGTGTTGGGTGAAGCGATCGCCTAGCCTGCGCTTGGTCTCACCGATGTAGAGCAGCCGACACCTAGAGCAGCGGATGCAGTAGACGAGGTTGGAGGAGGTGCAGGTGAACCTCTGCCGATGGAGTCAAGGGGGGGAGGGGAGGTTAAGCGACAAGTGTAGCATTTCTTCCGGTTGCAAGGGAAAGTGCCCGGAGAGGGGGTGGTACGGGCTGGGAATTGACGAATTGACCAGGGAGTTACGGAGGGAGCGGTCTCTGCGGCAGGAGCAAGCGTCGGGTTCTGAGAGCTCTGGACGTAAGCGGACAAGGGCGGAGGCTTGCCACAAAATGGCCGTACCTCTGTGCTGAAGGTGAGCTCGTAGCCCAAGGTGGAAACGTCGTTTTCCAGCAGGTACACCAGCCCCTGATAGAAGTGATAGTCTTCGCTCTCCATGTCCGTATACCTGCATGGGAAAAGGTGGTGGCAAGATCTTAAACCAAAACACGCCCACTGCTGGCTTTACCTTGCACTAAACGTTATTCCCTTGCCATGTATCTATACGCTGCGAATGGCTCGATTGTAAGCACGTATTGTCTTTCTGCTGGCTGGTTAGCACGCAACAAAAAGCTTTTCACTGTACCTCGGTACACGTGACAATAAAATGAACTAAATGAGTTTAGTTTCGAGATACAGGCCCTTCGGCCCACTTTGTCCGCGCCGACCAGCGATCACCGCACACTAACACTATCCTACACACTAGGGACAATTTACAATTCTTACAGAAGCCAATTAACCTACAAACCTGCGCAGCTTTGGAGTGTGGGAGGAAACAGGAGCACCCGGAGAAAATCCACGTGGTCACAGGGAGAACGTGGAAACTCCGTACACGAGAGTCAGCATCGAACCCGGGTTTCCGGCAACTCTACCGGTACGTCTTTGGAGAGTGGGAGGAAACCAGAGCACCCGGGGAAAACCCACGAGGTCACCGATTGAACCTGGGCCCTTTACCGCTGCGCCATCGCGCCACCCATACCCTCTTTGCAGAGTTGGAATGGGAGGAAACCAGAGCATCAGAGCCGCCAAGTATTCTAGTACCTGAAAATCAGTATTTTGCTGAGGAAATCAGTATTTTTCCGCTGTGCCATTTTGCTGAAAAATGTGAGGTCATACCCATGTAAGAGTACAAGAATGCATAACTTTGCTACCAATCGACATGACTTCCACGCACCTTACTTGACAGTGCATTAGAAACATAGCAAATAGGTGCAGGAGGAGGCCATTCGGCCCTTCGAGCCAGCACCGCCATTCATCGTGATCATGGCTGATCGTCGCCAATCAATAACCCGTGCCTGCCTTCTCCCCATAACCCTTGACTCCACTAGCCCCGAGAGCTCTATCTAACTCTTAAATCCATCCAGTGATTTGCACTCTGTGGCAGGGAATTCCACAAATTCACAACTCCATGGGTGGAAAAGTTTTTTCTCACCTCAGTCTTAAATGGCCTCCCCTTTTTTCTGAGACTGTGTGGCCCCTGGTTCTGGACTCGCCCAACATTGGGAACATTTTTCCTGCATCTAGCTTGTCCAGTCCTTTTATAATTGTGTATTTTTGTATAAGATGCCCTCTCATCCTTCTAAACTCCAGTAAATACAAGCCTAGACTTTTCAATCTTTCCTCATTCATTGTCATCTCTTTGTAAACTGCTGTTTGAGCGGCTTCTTCCTGCTTTTAGCACCATATTATGATGTAGAAGCCATTTTGGAAGCCTCGCTCTCCCTCCCTCGCTTGCTCTCCCTCCTTTCTCTATTTCCCTCCCTCTCCCTCCCTCCCTTTTGTCACCCTTCCTCTCTTAATCCCTCCCACTCCCTTTCTCCTTCTCCCTCTCCAAACAGTCCGTGACCCATAGTGCTGCGGCCATAGCGCTATGTGTAAAGGCAATAACGCTCCAGACGGTAGCGCTATAATTAGAACTGATAGCACTGTTCGTTTAAATTCCCACGCGCTAAACTGACAGCGCTGTTCAAACCTGGAGCAGGACAGGCAGATCAAACCGTACAAAAATAATGAGTCTGAAGAAGGGTCTCGACCCGAAATGCTGCCCATTTCCTTCCTTCCATAGACGCTGCCTCACCCGCTGAGCTTCTCCAGCATTTTTGTTTACCTTCAATTTTCCAGCATCTGCAGTTCTTTCTTAAACATATCACAAAAATTATCATCCAGATCTTGAAGTTTAAAATACTAATAGATTTAATCTGCTATAATTTTTTGGAGTTACGGTATAACTTTTTATATCCTTGCATTTTTTTTAAGTAGCAAGATGAAACAGGAAGTCGGGCCGATTTTTAAAAATCCGTATTTTACAAATCAAATCCATACATCCCTATTCTTTTTGCATTTCTGTGCAAAATGCGGAAAATCTGTACATCCCTATCCTTTTCGCATTTCCGTGCAAAATGCGGAAAATCCGTACATCCCTATTCTTATTGCATATCCGTACAAAAGGCGGAAAATCTGTACATCCCTATCCTTTTCGCATTTCCGTGCAAAATGCGGAAAATCCGTACATCCCTATTCTTTTCACATCTCCGTACGAAAAGCGGAAAATCCGTACATCCCTATTCTTATCGCATTTCCGTACAAAATGCGGAAAATCCGTACATTCCTATTCTTTTCGCATTTCCGTACAAAACGGAAAATCCGTACTCCCCTTTTCTTATCGCATTTCCGTACAAAATGCGGAAAATCCGTACATCCCTATTCTTTTCGCATTTCCGTGCAAAATGCGGAAAATCCGTACATCTCTATTCTTTTCGCATTTCCGTACACAATACGGAAAATCCGTACATCCCTATTCTTTTCGCATTTCCGTACAAAATGCGGAAAATCCGTACATCTCTATTCTTATCCCATCTCTGTACGAAATGCGGAAAATCCGTCCATCCCTATTCTTATCGCATTTCCGTACAAAAGGCGGAAAATCCGTCCATCCCTATTCTTATCGCATTTCCGTACAAAAGGCGGAAAATCCGTCCATCCCTATTCTTATCGCATTTCCGTACAAAAGGCGGAAAATCCGTCCATCCCTATTCTTATCGCATTTCCGTACAAAAGGCGGAAAATCCGTCCATCCCTATTCTTATCGCATTTCCGTACAAAATGCGGAAAATCCGTACATCCCTATTCTTTTTGCATTTCCGTACAAAAGGCGGAAAATCCGTCCATCCCTATTCTTATCGCATTTCCGTACAAAATGCGGAAAATCCGTACATTCCTATTCTTTTCGCATTTCCGTACAAAACGGAAAATCCGTACTCCCCTTTTCTTATCGCATTTCCGTACAAAATGCGGAAAATCCGTACATCCCTATTCTTTTCGCATTTCCGTGCAAAATGCGGAAAATCCGTACATCTCTATTCTTTTCGCATTTCCGTACACAATACGGAAAATCCGTACATCCCTATTCTTTTCGCATTTCCGTACAAAATGCGGAAAATCCGTACATCTCTATTCTTATCCCATCTCCGTACGAAATGCGGAAAATCCGTCCATCCCTATTCTTATCGCATTTCCGTACAAAAGGCGGAAAATCCGTCCATCCCTATTCTTATCGCATTTCCGTACAAAAGGCGGAAAATCCGTCCATCCCTATTCTTATCGCATTTCCGTACAAAAGGCGGAAAATCCGTCCATCCCTATTCTTATCGCATTTCCGTACAAAAGGCGGAAAATCCGTCCATCCCTATTCTTATCGCATTTCCGTACAAAATGCGGAAAATCCGTACATCCCTATTCTTTTTGCATTTCCGTACAAAAGGAGGAAAATCCGTCCATCCCTATTCTTATCGCATTTCCGTACAAAATGCGGAAAATCCGTACATTCCTATTCTTTTCGCATTTCCGTACAAAACGGAAAATCCGTACTCCCCTTTTCTTATCGCATTTCCGTACAAAATGCGGAAAATCCGTACATCCCTATTCTTTTCGCATTTCCGTGCAAAATGCGGAAAATCCGTACATCTCTATTCTTTTCGCATTTCCGTACACAATACGGAAAATCCGTACATCCCTATTCTTTTCGCATTTCCGTACAAAATGCGGAAAATCCGTACATCTCTATTCTTATCCCATCTCCGTACGAAATGCGGAAAATCCGTCCATCCCTATTCTTATCGCATTTCCGTACAAAAGGCGGAAAATCCGTCCATCCCTATTCTTATCGCATTTCCGTACAAAATGCGGAAAATCCGTACTACTTGGCGGCTCTGGAGCACCGGTGGAAAACGCACGCGGCCGCGCGGAGAAGGTTACACGCCCAACAATGGCGCCGGCTCGAGGGGAAGGGAAGGAAGGGCTGCCTCACCTGACAGACTTGCCCAGGATGTGCTTGTAGAAGGAGCGGGTGAAGTAGCACTCCAGCAGGCGGTTGTCGTACACCGCCTTGGCCACGATGCGCCCCACAAACTTGAAGTAGCTGAGGTGGTTGGGGTTGCAGTGGGAGGAAGGGTTGATGGTGTAGGTGACCCGGTCGCCGGGCGAGGTGCGGAACAGCGCGTACATGGGGTTGAACATCTCCCGGGAGATGATCATGTACCACTCGCGGAGCAGGCCGCCCGCGTCTTGGCCTTCCTCCCCTTCAAACACGATGTACCTGCCGAGACAAGCCTCTGGTTAATGTGGCGTCAATAGACAATAAGTGCAGGAGTAGGCACCGTCATTCACTGTGATCATCCCCATTCATACCCCGTTCCTCCCCATATCCCCTGACTCCGCTGTCTTTAAGAGCCCTATCTAAAGGGCCTGTCCCACTGTACAAGGGAATTCAAGAGCTCTCCCGAATTTAAAAAAAAATCTAACTCGTGGGAAGTATGTAGAATGTACGTAGCGGGTACGTCGGAGCTCGTGGATGTCTCATAGCGGCTCATAGCGCTAACGGCAGGTACTCGGGAAATGACGTTTTTTTCAGCACTGTGAAAAATGGCCACGAGAGCCCCCCCGAGTACCTACGAGCAGCTATTACCCTAATTCTCCGAGTTCGAATCAGGGGAAACTTGGGAGAAAGTTACCTTGTACAGTGGGACAGGCCCACAATTCTCTCTTGAAAGCATCAAGTGAACCGGCCTCCACCATCCTCTGAGGCAGAGAATTCCATTGAGGAGGGCTTGTGGAAGGGTTTCGGGCCCGAAACGTTGCCTATCTCCTTTGTTCCATAGATGCTGCCGCACCCGCTGAGTTTCTCCAGCATTTTGTGTACCCTCCACAGACTCACAACTCTCTGGGTGAAAAAGTGTTTCCTCGTCTCCGTTCTAAAAGGCCCACCCCTTATTCTTAAACTGTGTGTGGCCCCTGGTTCTGGACTCCTCCAACATCGGGAACATGTTTCCTGTCTCTAGCGTGTCCAATCCCTTAATAATCTTATATGTTTCAATAAGATCCCCTCTCGTCCTTCTAAACTCCAGAGTGTACAAGCCCAGCCGCTCCATTCTCTCAGCGTATGACAGTCCCGCCATCCCGGGAATTAACCTTGTAAACCTACGCTGCCCTCCCTCAAAAGTCCTTCCTCAAATCTGGAGACCAAAACTGTACACAATTCTCCAGGTGTGGTCTCACTAGGGCCCTGTATAACCGCAGAAGGACCTCTTTGCTCCTGTACTCAACTCCTCTTGTTATGAAGGCCAACATGCCAAAACTGCACACAATACTCCAGGTGTGGTCTCACCACGGCCCTGTACAACTGCAGAAGGACCTCTTTGCTCCTATACTCAACTCCTCTTGTTATGAAGGCCAACAGGCCAAAACTGCACACAATACTCCAGGTGTGGTCTCACCAGGGCCCTGTACAACTGCAGAAGGACCTCTTTGCTCCTATGCTCAACTCCTCTTGTTATGAAGGCCAACATGCCATTCGCTTTCTTCACTTCCTGCTGTAGCTGCATGCTTACTTTCAGTGACTGATGAACAAGGACCCCCAGATCCCGTTGTACTTCCCCTTTTCCCAACTTGACGCCATTTAGACAGAATCATAGAGTGACACAGTGTCGAAACAGGCCCTTCGGCCCAACAAGCCCACACCAGCCAACATGTTTAAATTCACCTGCCTGCATTTGGTCCATTTCCCTCCAAACCTGTCCTATCCATGTGCCAGTCTGAAGAAGGGTTACGACCCGAAACGTCACCCTTTCTCTCCATGGATGCTGCCTCACCCGCTGAGTTACTCCAGCACTTTGTGTCTATCCATGTACCTGTCTAACTGTTTCTTAAACGTTGGGATAGTCCTAGCCTTAACTGACCCCAGCCAACATGCCCCATCTACACTAGTCCCACCTGCCCGCGTTTGGCCCATATCCCTCCAAACCTGTCCTATCCATGTACATGTGTAAATGGTTCTTAAACGTTGGGATAGTCCCAGCCTCAACTACCTCCTCCGGCAGCTCGTTCCATACACCCACCACCTTCTGTGTGGAAAAGTTACCCCTCAGATTCCTATTAAATCTTTTCCCCTTCACCTTGAACCCGTGTCCTCTGGTCCTCGATTCCCCTACTCTGGGCAAGAGACTCTGCCCGATCTATTCCCCTGGTGATTTTGTCCACCTCTATAAGATCGTCCCCTCATCCTCCTGCGCTCCATGGAGTAGAGTCCCAGCCCTGCCCCGACCTCTCCCTGTAGCTCAGGCCCCTCGAGTCCCGGCAACATCCTCGTAAATCTTCTCTGAACCCTTTCCAGCTCGACGACATCTTTCCCGTAACGCGGTGCCCAGAAGTGAGGACAATACTCTGGACTTACAGCCGGTTCTTCATCTCCTCTGGGGATTTCCTGTGGAGTTCCCGGTACGAGTCTTCGAAGACGTGGTCCCTCCTCACATGCACCGCCAAGTCCTCCTTCCGGATCCCCTCGTCCAAACGCTCCAACTCCTGGCGGAAGTACCTGGTGGGAGACAGTGGGCTTTGGTTAGTGATAGCAGCAGAATTAGGCCATTCAGCCCCTCACGTGGGCTTTGATAAGTGATAGCAGCAGAAATAGGCCATTCAGCCCCTCAAGTGGGCTTTGATAAATGATAGCAGCAGAATTAGGCCATTCGGCCCCTCGAGTGGGCTTTGATAAGTGATAGCAGCAGAAATAGGCCATTCAGCCCCTCAAGTGGGCTTTGATAAGTGATAGCAGCAGAATTAAGCCTATTCGGCCCCGGGATGGCGGGACTGTCATACGCTGAGAGAATGGAGCGGCTGGGCTTGTACACTCTGAAGTTCAGAAGGATGAGAGGGAATCTTATTGAAACATATAAGATTATTAAGGGTTTGGACACGCTAGAGGCAGGAAACATGTTCCCGATGTTGGGGGGGTCCAGAACTAGGGCCAACTTTAAGAATAAGGAGTAAGCCTTTTAGAACAGAGACAAGGAAACACTTTTTCTCTGGGATTCTCTGCCCCTGAGGGTGGTGGAGGCCGGTTCTCTGAGTATTGCGTACAGTTTTGGTCTCCTAATCTGAGGAAAGACATTCTTGCCACAAAGGGAGTACAGAGAAGGTTCACCAGACTGATTCCTGGGATGGCAGGACTTTCATCTGAAGAAAGACTGGATAGACTCGGCTTGTACTCGCTAGAATTTCGAAGATTGAGGGGGGATCTTATAGAAAATTACAAAATTCTTAAGGGGTCTGAAGAAGGGTTTCGGCCCGAAACATTGCCTATCTCCTTCGCTCCATAGATGCTGCTGCACCCGCTGAGTTTCTCCAGCATTTTGTGTACCCTCGATTGTCTAGCATCTGTAGTTCCTTCTGCAGAACCTATGTCCTCTGGTCCTCGATTCCCCTACTCTGGGCAAGAGATTCTGTGCCCGATCTATTCTTCTAGAAGCTTATAGAAACTTACAAAATTCTTAAGGGGTTGGACAGGCTAGATGCAGGACGATTGTTCCCGATGTTGGGGAAGTCCAGGACAAGGGGTCACAGTTTAAGGATGAGGGGGAAGTCTTTTCGTACCGAGATGACAAAAACATTTTTCACACAGAGAGTGGTGAATCTGTGGAATTCTCTGCCACAGAAGGTAGTTGAGGCCAGTTTGTTGGCTATATTTAAGAGGGAGTTAGATGTGGCCCTTGTGGCTAAGGGGATCAGGGGGTATGGAGAGAAGGCAGGTACAGGATACTGAGTTGGATGATCAGCCATGATCATATTGAATGGCGGAGCAGGCTCGAAACGCTGATAGGCCTCTACTCCTGCACCTATTTTCTATGTTTCTATGTTACTCCGCCGAACCTTACTTGCGCTTGACGTCAAAGTCGAGGATGCGGATGTAGTCGACGAGAACTGCGAAGGGGCCGTCGGCCAAGTGGGTGGTGGACTGCCGCAGGATCTGGTTCAGAACCGTCCGGTGAGTCTCTGCCAAAGAAAAAAAACAGCAAATGCAGCTCGGAGAGGGGCTCGTTCACAGGTTTACAGTAGAATTAGGCCATTCGGCCCATCATCAATCACTCAATCCATTCTATTTGTGTAGCACAACTCGCGTTGACCAAAGTGCTGTACTTCAGAGCGGATACTAATGTGCCACATACAGCGGTGCACAGACCTAACAATACATACATACATTGTTTACAGCGAGCCCCTCAGAGGGACTCCAAAACGCTAGGGAGTAGATATAGGTTTTAGACATAGAAACATAGAAATTAGGTGCAGGAGTAGGCCATTCGGCCCTTCGAGCCTGCACCGCCATTCAATATGATCATGGCTGATCATAGACAATAGACAATAGGTGCAGGAGTAGGCCATTCGGCCCTTCAAGTCCTGTCACTCCTAAATTTTTTGAAATTTAAACATGATATCCTTTCAGAGTACCAATGGAGTGTGGTCGGAAGATTAGAGCCTTTCCATTTAAAGAAAATAGATCTTAAGGATAAGGGGGAAATCCTTTAGGACCGAGATGAGAAGGACTTTTTTCACACAGAGAGTGGTGGGTCGCTGGAACTCTCTGCCACAGAGGGTAGTTGAGGCCAGTTCATTGGCTATATTTAAGAGGGAGTTAGATGTGGCCCTTGTGGCTAAAGGGATCAGAGGGTATGGAGAGAAGGCAGGTACGGGATACTGAGTTGGATGATCAGCCATGATCATATTGAATGGCGGTGCAGGCTCGAAGGGCCAAATGGCCTACTCCTGCACCTAATTTCTATGTTTCTATCTTCTGGCAATTAATAGACAATAGACAATAGGTGCAGGAGTAGAGGCCATTTGACCCTTCGAGCCAGCACCGCCATTCAATGTGATCATGGCTGATCATCCCCAATCAGTACCCCGTTCTCCCCATATCCCCTGACTCCGCTATGGATAGGTATATGGACGGGAAGGGAATGGAGGGGTATGGTCTGAGTGCAGGTAGATGGGACGGACTGGAAGGGCCGAGAAGGACTGTTTCCGTGCTGTAATTGTTATATGGTTAATAAGGGGTCAGCTTTTTAGAACGGAGATGAGGAAACATTTTTCCACACAGAGAGTTGTGAGTCTGTGGAATTCTCTGCCTCAGAGGGCGGTGGAGGCCGGTTCACTGGATGCTTTAATTGTTATATGGTTATTTTTAAGAGCCCTATCTAGCTCTCTCTTGAAGGCATCCAGAGAACCCGCCTTCACCGCCCTCTGAGGCAGAGAATTCCACAGACTCACAACTCTCTGTGAGAAAAAGTGTTTCCTCGTCTCCGTTCTAAATGGCCGACCCCTTATTCTTAAACTGTGTGTGTGTGGCCCCTGGTTCTGGACTTCCCCCAACATCGGGAACATGTTTCCTGCCTCTAGCGTGTCCAAACCCTTAACAATCCTTGGGTACAACAAAATGTTGGAGAAACTCAGCGAGTGCAGCAGGAGATAGGCAACGTTTCGGGCCGAAACCCTTCTTCAGACTGGGTCTGAAGAAGGGTTTCGGCCCGAGACGTTGCCTATCTCCTTCGCTCCATAGATGCTGCTGCACCCACTGAGTTTCTCCAGCATTTTGTGTAATCCTCGATATTCCAGCATCTGCAGTTCCTTCTTTAACACCTTGACAATCTTATATGTTTCAATGAGATCCCCTCTCATCCTTCTAAACTCCAGAGTGTACAAGCCCAGCCGCTCCATTCTCTCAGCATATGACAGTCCCGCCATCCCGGGAATTAACCTGGTGAACCTACGCTGGGCTCCCTCAATAGCAAGAATGTCCTTCCTCAAATTAGGGGACCAAAACTGCACACAATACTCCAGGTGTGGTCTCACTAGGGCTCTGTACAACTGCAGAAGGGTCGGACAGCATCTTTGGGGGCTCCACCCGAAACGTCACCCATTCCTTTTCTCCATTCATTGGGATTCTTTGCCACAGACGGCGGTGGAGGCCAAGTCAGTGGATATTTTTAAGACGAAGATAGATAGATTCTTGATTAGTACGGGGTTATGGGGAGAAGGCAGGAGAATGGGGTTCGGAGGGAGAGATAGATCAGCCGTGATTGAATGGCGGAGTAGACTTGATGGGTAGAATGAGGGGTCGGCCATTTAGAACGGAGATGAGGACAAACTTTTTCACCCAGAGAGTTGTGAGTCTGTGGAATTCCCTGCCTCAGAGGGCGGTGGAGGCCAATTCTCTGGGTGCTTTCAAGAGTTAGATAGTGCTCTTAAAGATAGCGGAGTCATAGAAACATAGAAATTAGGTGCAGGGGTAGGCCATTCGGCCCTTCGAGCCTGCACCGCCATTCAATATGATCATGGCTGATCATCCAACTCAGTATCCTGTACCTGCCTTCTCTCCATACCCTCTGATCCCCTTAGCCACAAGGGCCACATCTAACTCCCTCTTAAATATAGCCAATGAACTGGCCTCAACTACCCTCTGTGGCAGAGAGTTCCAGAGACCCACCACTCTCTGTTTGAAAAAAGTCCTTCTCATCTCAGTCCTAAAGGATTTCCCCCTTATCCTTAAGCTGTGACCCCTTGTCCTGGACCTCCCCAACATCGGGAACAATCTTCCTGCATCTAGCCTGTCCAACCCCTTAAGAATTTTGTAAGTTTCTATAAGATCCCCTCTCAACCTCCTAAATTCTAGAGAGTATAAACCGAGTCTATGCAGTCTTTGTTCATAAGACAGTCCTGACATCCCAGGAATCAGTCTGGTGAACCTTCTCTGCACTCCCTCTATGGCATTAATGTCCTTCCTCAGATTTGGAGACCAGAACTGTACACAATACTCCAGGTGTGGTCTCACCAAGACCCTGTACAACTGAAGTAGAACCTCCCCGCTCCTATACTTAAATGCTTTTGTAAGAGTCAAGGGATATGGGGAGAAGGCAGGAACGGAGTACTGATTGTGGATGATCAGCCATGATCACAGTGAATGGCGGTGCTGGCTCGAAGGGCCTACTCCTGCACCGATTGTCTACCCATGGGCCTAATTCTGCTCGGAAACCGGAGGCTGCAAACATTGACCAGTGCAAATGCCGCCACGCCAAGTACCTACCTGCGAAGCGCAGGAACCTCTGAGTGTCCGGAGGCAGGTTGGAGGAGATATGCATTGAGGACGGCTCGCGGGAGAAGAAGGGGTCGAGAGAGGAAGGGGTGGCCGGGGTGACGGGGGCCGGGGAGAGGGGCGGCGCCTCGTCCTTGATGTGAGCCAGCTGGCTCTCCCTGGTGTCACGGACGGCGGGCTTGCTCTCCCGCTCGGTGGCGTGGACCAGGAAGAAGGCCTCGACCGCAGGCTGCAGCACTGTGCGGGAACGAGAGAGAGAGAGAGAGAGAGTTTAGAGTTTACACCTTGAGATACAGCTGGGAAACAGGCCCTTCGGCCCACCGAGTCCGTGCCAACCAGCGATCGCCCGTTCACACACTAGTTTAGTTTAAAGATTCAGCGCGGAAACAGGCCCTTCAGCCCACCGAGCCCGCGCCGACCGGCGATCGCCCGTTCACACACTAGTTTAGTTTAAAGATTCAGCGCGGAAACAGGCCCTTCGGCCCACCGAGCCCGCGCCGACCAGCGATCGCCCGTTCACACACTAGTTTAGTTCAGAGATACAGCGCGGAAACAGGCCCTTCGGCCCACCGAGCCCGTGCCGACCAGCGATCTCCGCACACTCACGCACTCGGGACAATTCACAATTACACCAATTCTTCTTTTTCCACTTTAAATTTCATTTGATTTTCACGTTTGTGTGTTGAGATTGTAGGTGGACCAATTTCCCTCCAAACCTGTTCTATCGTATCATAGATTCATAGAGTGATACTGTGTGGAAACAGGCCCTTCGGCCCAACTTGCCCACACCTGCCAACAGCTACACTAGTCCCACCTGCCTGCGCTTGGTCCATATCCCTCCAAACCCGTCCTATCCATCTACCTGTCCAACTGTTTCTTAAACGTTGGGATAGTCCCCGCCTCAACTACCTCCTCCGGCAGCTCGTTCCATACACCCACCACCCTCGAAAAGTGTGGAAAAGTTGCCCCTCAGATTCCTATTAAATCTTTTCCCCTTCACCTTGAACCTATGTCCTCTGGCCCTCGATTCCCCTACTCTGGGCACGAGACTCTGTGTGTCGACCGGATCCATGGGCGGATATTCCCGGGAATAGTGGCCGGTCATCGTGCGAACTCCATCATCAAGTTCGCTGACGACACCACTGTTGTGGGACGTATCACCGATGGGGATGAGCCAGAGTATAGAAGAGAGATCGAGCAACTGTCCACATACTCACTCTATACTCATGACTGCATAGCCGGTCACAGTGCGAACTCCATCATCAAGTTCGCGGACGACACCACTGTTGTGGGACGTATCACTGATGGGGATGAGCCAGAGTATAGAAGAGAGATCGAGCAACTGTCCAAATGGTGCCAGCACAACAACCTGGCCCTCAACACCAGCAAAACCAAGGAACTGATTGTGGACTTTGGAAGGAGTAGGATGGGGACCCACAGTCCTGTTTATATCAACGGGTCGATGGTGGAAAGGGTCAAGAGCTTCCAAATTCCTGGGCGTGCACATCTGTGAAGATCTTTCCTGGTCCGAGAACACAGATGCAATTATAAAGAAAGCTCATCAGCGCCTCTACTTCCCGAGAAGATTACGGAGAGTCGGTCTGTCAAGGAGGACTCTCTCTAACTTCTACAGGTGTACAGTAGACAGCTGACCGGTTGCATCGTGGCTCGGTTCGGCAACTCGAGCGCCCTGGAGCGGAAAAGACTACAAAAAGTAGTAAACACTGCCCAGTCCATCATCGGCTCTGACCTTCCTTCCATCGAGGGGATCTACCGCAGTCGCTGCCTCAAAAAGGCTGGCAGCATCATCAAGGACTGGCCACACACTCATCTCCCTGCTGCCTTCAGGTAGAAGGTACAGGAGCCTGAAGACTGCAACGTCCGGGTTCAGGAATAGCTACTCCCCCACAGCCATGAGGCTATTAAACCTGGCTCGGACAAAACTCTGCACATTAATAGCCCATTATCTGTTTATTTACACTTTATTTATGTGTGTGTATATACGTATATAATGGTATACGGACACACTGATCTGTTCTGTAGTCAATGCCGTCTATGTTCTGTTGTGCTGAAGCAAAGCAAGAATTTCATTGTCCTATCAGGGACACACGACAGTAAACTCATTCGAATCTTAAATAATCAGATAAAGTGCAATAGGCTATTAAAGTTCAGATTTTTGTTTGAGTTGTGTTTAGTAGTCGGATGGCTGTGGGGAAGCATTGTGTGGGATGTGAGTGTGTGGGCCTTTTTGAGGGAGAGTTAGATTTAGCTCTTGGGGCATCAAGGGATATGTCTCTCATCCCCCCTCGCCCTCCCCCTTCTCTCCCCCCCCCCTTACCCCCGGGTGAGGGGCGATCTCCCCCCTTAAGCCCCTGTCCCACGATGTGAGTTCACCCACAAACTCTCCCGAGTTAAAAAAAAAAAAATCAGACGCCTGCCACTTCATCACGAGTGTTTTTTTCACTCTTGGAAAAATTTCCATCTCTTCACGAGTTTCCGCGTTTGCCGAGTACCTGCCGTTAGCGTTACGAGCCCGCTCGAATAGAGACCCAGCCCGTTCAACCTCTCAACCCTGTACCTCACACCATCTAACCCTCGCAACCCGTCTCCGAACTTGACAATCTCGCATCGTACGGCCGCCCCCTCCCTCCCGGCCCCGAGCAGCGGACCCCCGCCTCACCCAGAACGGCGTGCTGGTCGTGGGATTCCTCCAGCTCCTTCAGGCACTCGCCCAGCATGTTCCACAGCTCGTCCAGGCTCAGCTGCTCGCTCAGCAGCGGCAACTCGGGGATCCGCTCCTCCTCTTCCTTCTTCTCGCTGGCCTGGCTCGCTTCCGCCGCAGCTGGGGGGGGGGGGAGAGACGCGAGGAGTTAGGACACACTCCCCATTGCCATTGGGCTCGATATAAACCATATAACCATTACAGCACGGAAACAGGCCTTCTCGGCCCTTCCAGTCCGTGCCGACCATTTATTTTCCCCTAGTCCCATCTACCTGCACTCAGACCATACCCCTCCATTCCCTTCCCGTCCATATACCTATCCATAGCGGAGTCGGGGGATATGGGGAGAAGGCAGGAACGGGGTACTGATTGGGGATGATCAGCCATGATCACATTGAATGGCGGTGCTGGCTCGAAGGGCCAAATGGCCTCGACTCCTGCACCTACTGTCTATTGTCTATTAATTGCCAGAAGATAGTAACATAGAAATTAGGTGCAGGAGTAGGCCATTCGGCCCTTCGAGCCTGCACTGCCATTCAACATGATCATGGCTGATCATCCAACTCAGTATCCCGTACCTGCCTTCTCTCCATACCCTCTGATCCCCCTCCATTCCATTCCCGTCCATATACCTATCCACTTTACTTTTAAATTTTAAAATCGATCCTGCCTCCACCACTTCTGCTGGAAGATCATTCCACACAGCCACCACTCTCTGAGCAAAGAAGTTCCCCCTCATGTTACCCCTAAACATCTGTCCCTTAATTCTCATGTCATGCCCTCTTGTTTGAATCTTTCCCACCCTCAATGGGAAAAGCTTATCCACGTCAACTCTGTCTATCCCTTTCATCATTTTAAAGACCTCAATCAAGTCCCCCCTTAACCTTCTGCGCTCCAAAGAATAAAGACCTAACTTGTTCAACCTTTCTCTGTAACTTAGTTGCTGGAACCCAGGCAACATTCTAGTAAATCTCCTCTGTACTCTCTCTATTTGAAATGGATATCTGAATCCATAAGCGATAGGAGACGAATTTAGAATAAAGGGGAGGTCATTTGCCATAGAGGGGGTTTTGAGAAAGTTCACCAGACGACCCATACTAATGAAGTGAAGAAAGCAAATGGTATGTTAGCATTCATAGCAAAAGGATTTTGAGTATAGGAGCAGGGAGGTTCTACTGCAGTTGCACAGGGTCTTGGTGAGGCCACACCTGGAGTATTGCGTACAGTATTGGCCTCCTAATCTGAGGAAGGACATTCTTGCCATAGAGGGAGTACAGAGAAGGTTCACCAGACTGATTCCTGGGATGTCGGGACTTCCATATGAAGAAAGACTGGATAGACTCGGCTTGTACTCGCTGGAATTTAGAAGATTGAGGGAGGATCTTATAGAGACGTACAAAATTCTTAAGGGGTTGGACAGGCTAGATGCAGGAAGATTGTTCCCGATGTTGGGGAAGTGCAGAACACGGGGTCATAGTTGAAGGATAAGGAGGAATTCCTTTAGGGCCGAGATGAGAAAAACATTTTTCACACAGAGAGTGGTGAATCTGTGGAATTCTCTGCCACAGAAGGTCGTTGAGGCCATATTCAATAGGGAGTTGGATGTGGCCCTTGTGGCTAAAGGAATCGGGGTATGGAGAGAAGGCATGTACGGGATACTGAAGAAGGGTCTCGACCCGAAACGTCGCCTATCTCCTTCGCTCCTTAGATGCTGCTGCACCTGCTGAGTTTCTCCAGCTTTTTGTGTAACCTATGGGATACTGAGTTGGATGATCAGCCATGATCATATTGAATAGCGGTGCAGGCTCGAAGGGCCGAATGGCCTACTCCTGCACCTATTTTTCGATGTTTCTATGTTTCTATTTACGACTGAGGTGAGAAAAAACATTTTCACCCAGAGAGTTGTGAATTTGTGGAATTTCCTGCCACAGAGGGCAGTGGAGGCCAAATCACTGGATGGATTTAAGAGAGAGTTAGATAGAGCTCTAGGGGCTAGTGGTGTCAAGGGATATGGGGAGAAGGCAGGCACGGGTTATTGATAGGGGACGATCAGCCATGATCACAATGAATGGCGGTGCTGGCTCGAAGGGCAGAATGGCCTCCTTCTGCACCTATTTTCTATGTTTCTATGTAATTAGCCAAAGGAGAGGGAGATTCAATCATGGCTGATCTATCTCTCCCTCCAAACCCCATTCTGGTCAGCACTGACTCGGTGGGCCGAAGGGCCCGTATCTCTCGGCCCACCGAGTCCGCGCCGACCAGCGATCCCTGCACACTAACATGGGCCTACACACTGGGGAGAACTTACAATTTTACGAAAGCCAATTAACCTGGAGTATTGGGTGCAGTTTTGGTCTCCAAACTCGACGAAGGACATTCTTACTATCGAGGGAGTGCAGAGTAGGTTCACCAGGTTAACTCCTGGGATGGCGGGACTGTCATATGAAGAAAGATTGGATAGACTCAGCTTGTACTCGCTAGAATTTAGAAGATTGAGGGGGGATCTTATAGAAACTCACAAAATTCTTAAGGGGTTGGACAGGCTAGATGCAGGAAGATTGTTCCCGATGTTGGGGAGGTCCAGAACAAGAGGTCACAGTTTAACGATAAGGGGGAAGTCTTTTAGGACCGAGATGAGAATTTCCTTTATCTCACAGAGAGTGGTGAATCTGCGAAATTCTCTGCCACAGAAGGTAGTTGAGGCCAGTTCAGTGGCTACATTTAAGAGGGAGTTAGATGTGGCCCTTG